>JAODKN010000063.1:33279249-33310270 GCA_026774425.1 Petrocephalus zakoni
CAGGCTGGGGTGGCGGGATCAGGCACTTTCTACAGGATGGTTTCTCATTAATGCTGGGAAAAGCATCACTATAGTTTGTACAGTTCATATAATAATAAGACGAGTTTTATATGACCAAACTGGCCAATCAGAATTAAAATAAAACGTCTATGATAATGATGAGGATAGATAGAGAGATAGATAGATAGATAGATAGATATGCACGTTTTGTTCTGCAGTTTCATGACAAAAACCTTCCAAGTGTAAGTCGGTTCATTACAAAGGCAAAGGCCGTGTCTTTCCCGTGCAGAAAGGCAGCAGAGTGCTGCAGAGCCAATAAGTCTCATTTCGCCCCAGAAAATGAAAATCAGGAATAGGGAGAGAAAACTCCCCAGAACATTTCCAGCTCCTCCTAGGCAGCCCGGGGAGGGGGGTCAATTTTTCTTTATTACGACAAATTGAAATGTGCGAAATGAGCTGTTTTTTCCATCTCAGAAATAGCATTGTCTTTCCTTCCAGATTATTTTTGAAGAGTGGGAGCCATTACGCCAACCCGGCATTTAGCACCTCTGAAGCAGGCCCAGCTCACCCTCACTGCTGCAGGAGGTCAGGCTATCCAGCAGTGGGGGCACAGGGACCCTGGCAAAGCAGATCGGGGGGGTGCGGGTCAGCCAGGCTTATCCGGGGAGTGGGACGCGGCCTGGGGCTTCTGACGGATGCAGAATGCTAACTCCGCAGGGGGAACGGGTGGGTGGGACGTGTCGAGAGGTGGCGGTGAATACGGGGGCTGATGATAATGGAGGAGTGATGTCACCACTGGGCCCCTGAGCAAGGCCCTTAACCCCCCCTCAAAAATCTGCATTGCTTTGGATAGATTGCTTGCTTGGATAGATTTTGGATAAAATGGGATCGGTTATAAAACCCAGGCTGGCGTTAACGCCACGGGTCACGAACTGCGGGTGTGCGAGATCATCTAGGCTCATAAGGAAACTTCAAAAATGATTAAACTGTAAGTCTATTACTTTTATTGTAAATAGCAGCATTTTTGACAATCAGCTGACCGGGACCCAGGCCAATTTAATTCGTCACAAATTAAAAAGCAGTAAGAGCTCCCAGCTAGTGGTGGTAACAACACTGCAGGGGTACTTAATCTGGTTATTCCTGTCCATTTGGTTAGCTAAGGATACCATTAAAAGGCGGTATTCCGGCAGAGTGTTAAGCTCCACAAGATGGTTACCTGAGATGGCATCCCACACAAAAGTTTTTAATGAAGTTAACGGAAGTAGTAATGACTTTGAACTTTTGGACTTCAGTCTTGACTCACCCCACGGTCACCGACAGTCTGCCATGCCTGCGGCCATCCTCCTACTCATTCTTAATATCTAATTGTTCTCCTGCGCGGACCCAGGAGAATGAAAGCCCACCACGGGCTTGTTGCCTGACTGCTGTGCTCAGTCTCTTCCACGGGAAGATTGCATATTCTAATATATTATTCCGCTCACGGCAAGGTGGTGCTCAGCGGATTCCTCCACCTCAGACCCTCCGCCTTGCGTGCGTAACATCCCATTTCACCCCCGAGAGGCGCCCTGGCCGCGGAGCGTCAGGAACACACATGCGGAAGTTGCCGTGCAGCCACTTTGGTGGTGTTCATGAGCAGCAGACTCCTGGAATGGATGGAAAATAAAAATAAATAAAATGATTAACGTGAGCAGGAGTCATTATGATGTCAGGGGGCAACGAGGAGACTGACATGGAGGTCTAGAAACGAAGCTAATTAAAAGACCAAGCCATCGTTTGTTTCGTTAATTGCCAAATAAGTTTAATTGCCGATGACAGCGCGGAGTCACCAGGGTGTCAGCAGGGAGGTTAAGACACCCTGACACTCACATGAAGTGGAACGTGCATCCTGTTGCCTTGGTAACACAGACGGCCTCAAAACTTGAGTCAGTCTGGCTATATTTATGGGGCGGGGGGGAAGTTAATCAGCTCTTCAGGCAAACGGTAAGAATTTCAGACTTTTCCAAGCGCCATTAGCCACTTACGAACTCCCCAAGGACACAATATTAAACAGAAGGTAGAAAATCGGCACGGTTTGTAGCCACGGGTTGGCCTGGGAGCCTCTGAATACTTAAAAGCATTTCCTTGACCTCGATGAGGAACTTTAGGCTGCTGCTGAAGGTAGGACCCGTCTTGCTCCTAGGAGAGAAGCTATACGGTTCATTTATCCCCACAACCCCCCCCCCCCCCACAACAGTCAGTGTATTTTTCTGCACTAGCGGGGCTGCAGGAATCTCTGTTATAGTGTAGATGAATGCACACTCAAGCAGTGAAATATTACACGTTTTTGGCAAGGCATAGCTCTGCTGTCACTCGGATGACACACGGTTAAAAGGCGAGTTCAGAGATTAATTCCACCTCATTATCTGGGGATTTTTCTTTACGATCAGCCCAGAACGGTCACAAACCTTCCCCGGCCGACCGTTTCAGGTCCATTCCATCCCGACGCTTCACAGTCGCTGTCCTGGCTCTGACCTTTCAGAGGCTTCACGGGATGCATGATGAAGCATCATCTGGAGAGCCATCACCCTGGCGAGGAGGCGACTGGGAAATGCCCATGCTTCCATGCTCTGAGGTTCTACGCAAACATGCACTTAGGCCGGCAGGCAGGAAGGAAGGAAGAGAGAGAGAGAGAGAGAGATAGAGAGAATAGAATGGAAGGAAGGAAACATGAAAGGGAAGAACAAAGAAAGGAAGGAAAGATGGAATGTAGGAGATAAAGAAAGAAAGAAAGAAAGAAAGCCAGATGCTAATGGAGGAGAGACACCAAAATCTCCAGAGGATAAAAAACACCTTGGGGTCCAGAGGCGCCCGAGCCGTACTGCATGGGGCGGCTTTAATAAAAGCAGGGTCATAGGCAGAACCCAGGATCACCAGGTTAAAACTGGGGCTGATCAAGCTCTGAGATACAAGCTCAGTTCTCCTTCCAGTTTCAGATTCTCTCCGACCATGAGTCACGTCTGTGGTCAGAAGGTTCTTTTCATATTGGCAGAGTGACCCCCCCAGGCGCCCACCCACCCTGCCAGCCCCCGCCTGCTGCCTAGCCTGCCCCTTTGATGCTGACGGTGCATGGGCAGCCTCTCTGCAAAGCAGCACCTCCATTTGAAAGTCTAATGTGCTCCTGTCCTCACCTCCCTGCACCAGAGTTGGCCCCTCTGCAGTCCTGCCTTCCTCCTCGGCACTGACCTCCCCCATTCCCTCACAGCTGAGGACCCTTTCCTGATATGTGGTTATTTTGCTCTCTGGGGACTGGGCAAGTAAAATGGGCTCCATTTCACAGCCTTATTAAAAGACTCAGCTGGTTTGTTTCCAAGTCTGTCCTGGGTGACGATCAGCTTGCCTACCTCTGCTCGCTGACATGGTCTGATTGGGCGGAACAAGGCTCCAGAGCCACTGACCCAGCCCCTCGTCTTTGGATTCGTCGGGTCCAGCCAAATTCATGTTCCTCCGGGGTGAACTTAGACATCAGCACGCGCAGGTAACCTGGCGGGCGTGTTACATCAAAGTGTCGTCGATGCAGGGAATGCGGCCGGTAAGGGTGCATGCAAATTTTATGCAGCGTTTGCATCATGCAAAGAGCTAAAAATATGGCAACACAGCTACACTATACAGACTTAAAGATGCACACACTTTCTCCTTAAGTTGCCACAGTAATGCCTTGTCAGAGCTGTGAATGGACACACTTCAGGTATTTTGAAGATAAATTAAATTATTGAATTAAATCGGAGGCCAGACAGCTGAAAACCCTGTAAAACCTCAAGATGGGGACCCCAAGGCATCTTCAGTCTGAGCCCCCTGAGAAAAACACAAAAGCACAGAGGGAAGCTGCAACGGGCCGCTACATGTAATGTAAGTGTGATGCACCTTCAGAATACACAGACAATATCCGATAAACGCAGTACAATCCTTTAATGGATAAAGCTAACTTTACGGGACTAACAGACACATCAAGTAGTCAGTCATCAGCAGCCTGAACATTGGCTAAATTGGCAGGGCGCTTCATTCGCGGGGCCAAAGGCAGATACAGGGGGATGCATGCGGCTCCATCCCCTTCGCTTCAGACGTGGTTTTCTGAGCCAGACCATGCTCTCCAACCCTGATTCTGTGAGCTCCGTCCCACTCAGACCAGGTCCAGAGCACCTTCTTGCTGTCCAAGCTGGCCCAGTGACACAAACCAACAGCTTATTAACTGGAGGAGCCTCTCCCACAGCTACACACAGGCATCCTCCTGGTGACTTAGCCTAGGTGTCAGTGCTGCACTGTCTGAGCTAAGCTACGCTGCTACACAGCTATTACGCTAAACACAGGGACCACGTCTGCATCCGTATCATTGTGGAGATTAATACCGGATCTGAATACAGCAGGATGGATGGGGGGAGCTGGACATTAGCATTCACCAGAAATGAAAGCTTCTCATCTATTGGACCTTATACCCACATAACAGGGTCTGAAATGTGCCTAATAGAGCAGGTGGAAAGCATTAACCACCAGAGACTAATTGAAATTAAAGGTTCACTATAGACTTAGTCAGCTCACCTCGGTAATCCCATCTAGCGGAACTAGGAAGCTGGAACAGCTTGCTCTCGGCTATGAGCTTAAAAGGCGAGCAGAGGAAGGTCCCCGTCATGTGGCAGACTCTAATCAGAGGGCATGGGGGATTCGCTCGTCACGGCTATCGAATTTTCTATTCCCTCCCGCGTGCGTTAGTTGGAGTCACCAGCGTGACCATAACGGCAACATTGTTGTGACGGCTGCAGCAAATCCTGCAGATTCTCTCTGTCATGGGACACGTGTACGGCTGACAGTGTAGGAGAGTCTCAGGTGAAATGCCTGGGAACCCCAACATCAGGAATGCATCTGTTAGGCTTGATTACTGACCGGTGATGCTCCCATGACTGGATCACCGCAGACCCGCCTCTCTTTCTGGGCCCTGCCCATGTGACTGAGGTCCTGGAAGCCGGGTAGCAAACCCTGCTCTGGCCAGTCCTGCAGAGAAAGTCCCAGTGTTTGTCCCACAGAGAGGTTTCCCTGGTGTAGTCCATACAGTTCAGTTTCGCTTACTTATATTCTTGGACTTGTGCATAGATTTGCTATCCTGTCTTTCCGTGTACATCCTCCACTTGCACAGCTCACTAACTGAGGCATCCGTTTCGAATCTGTCACCCTGACTGTCACCTGGGCCTCAAATCGGACCAAAACCTGACCACGCTTCTGCGATCTCACTGTTCCTGCTCTCCAGTATCTGCCAAACCTCAGCGCTTGAGTTCTCCACCAACACATTTTGTTCCAGAACAGTCCGACCAATTTGGCAGCCGAAATGGTCCACCAGTTACCTGTTCTCCTATGGGATATTTAGATATGCCAATTTGCCTAACTCCTTGGGAGGAAACCGGCATACCCACACACCACAGGGAAACACACAGACAAACTCAGAAACGCTAAAATAAAGTCAGGCATAAAGGAGGGGTGCTAATTCTCTTTAAATAGTGTTTTGATGCTGGAATGTGACCCGGCTCCTGTCATCGGTAATTGCAGTATTTTCACAATGTGGTCTGAGGCTACAAAGGAGGGATATGCAGACCATCACAGGGCGGCTGTGCAGGGCGGCTGTGCAGGGCATGCGGTACGCAGAGGACACGATTTAACTGATGCAATGTTGCTATGCGAATTCACCAGTATAACCCATGAAATAAACACATTTAAACAGTATTAAAATCATGAGAAATAATCTGAAACGTCCTTTAAAGGAAGCAACAAAAAGAAAATTTATAGACAGTCAAAAAAAGGCTGTACGCATTCATAAACATATGTCTACATATGGGGCCCCACATCACTGGCTAATTCATAAGAGGTGTCAGTGGAATTTATCCTGATGTAACACATGACTGGTACAGATATGTGACAGGGGTACATACAGAGGTGGGGCCACTGACCTACCTGAAAGCTTACTGGCCCCTGGACTGCCCTACCCTGTCACTCACCGACACAAAACACATCATTGGCTAATGATAATGCTAGCCTCTGTGTATGAGTAACAGCCTTCCCATCTTAAACAATCCTAGAATAGCCCCGGAACACAATGCCGTTATATTCCTCTATAGCTGGGCCCCATTCCTCTATGAACTTGGCCTGGAACCTCATGGATCACTGAGGACTAATTGTCCTTCAAAGTGCTTTAACCAGGTCTGATCCCGCTCCCCCCGAGATCTATCTGTGGAGCTCGGGGTCATTCAGGAAAAGGCCCCAGCGATGGCTCATGCTTGACTGTGCCTTTTTATGCAGCCTGGAAATGTGTATCGGTGCTTCATGTTGTGATGTTTGTCACCAACTAATCATCTCAGGTGCTCAAATCCACCCAGGGTGAGCAAAGAGCTTAATCTGCATCCTGAGCTGCCACGAGTGGATCAGAATTGCAACCCAACATTTTACACAATCGGACCACCTTATATTTTGTCTTCCTCTGTGTTTATTTTTGTTGGCCAGCTGCACTCGGCTTGTGAAAGACCCAGTATCAAAGTCTATCCTGCAGCATTCAGGCCAGACGAGAAAACGAAGAACCGCAGAGGCCCATGGACACATATAAAAAGATAGTTTTTTGTTTGCAAGTCCTGCCACCATCAGTCATTGTTCAGTACGGAAGCCATGGAAGTTATGCCTACAGACCCAACATGCAGATGAGCAAACAGCTTCTGAGCCATAAGATCGCAGGGGAGGATTTGTTCTGCCACTAACGGTTAATGTGCAGGGAGCCAGGTTCCTCCACCATGCTTAGTTGCCACATTATATCTCGCTAGCTAGTACTGGGTAGAGCAAACACTGGCCTCCACTCTAAGGGTTGAGGGAATGCTTTCACAGAAGCTTTCCTGCAGACCACTGGTGTATTTAGCTACTATTTTTGTGCTTGTGGTCTTGCTGGTAACTTTAATGAGTCTGCCCATTCTCCTCTGACCTCGCTCATTAACAAGGTATTTTTGGCCAAAGAAATGCCTTTGACTAGATGTTCTCTGTAGACCCTAGACACTGCAGTGTGGGAAAATGCCAGGACTGCAGCTGTTTTGAAGACGCTGGAAGCGATATGTATCGCACCAGTAATCACACCACGCTAAATATCGCCTCATGCACGCGTCTTAGCCGTTCCACTGCTTAGCCACATGGCTAGCGAATATCTTGACCCTGACTGGATGTGTAGGTATTCAGTTACAACCACACGATTGGCTGTTTGGAGGGGTAGGCTGCTTGCACTAATAAGCAGATGTTGCTAACAACACTGTCTGTACATTTACATTTATTCGAAGGAAAACCAGCTTTGGAAAACCAGCCCCGTATCTCGTTAGTGTTCAGCCTGGGTTCGGTAAAACTTCACTTACTCCAAAACGCACACGCAGCCCACTTCCCGCTGACTGGGGCTGCAATGCGGTTGCAAGAGTCTTGATATTTTGCAGCTTCATGATATGAGAGGGCTTGTATGGAATGTCATACTGTGGCTTGGAGGTTCTTGAGGGATCATGCTGACTCCAGGCTGCGTAGGAGATTCACATGGAAAGGCAGCCCAGACTCAAGTGCAGTGTTGGAGCCCAGGGGGGGCCCAGAACCCCAGCTAATTCCTCTTTCGTGGAATTGTGAAAATAGATGTTATTCTGGTGCACCATGATCAAAATGAGGGCTGCAAAATTGTTTGCCCGAGTCAGAACTTTGCTGGAATTCTTAAGTACTTCAGAGCCCAAAAGGAGAGCTTGAAGAAATGTCGTGAGAACAGAGAACAGAGGCACCAGGGAAAGCTTGTGTGAAGGGCAGGGAGGCACACTGTAAGACACCGCGGTAGAGATGTGCGTTGCCACCTACTCTTATAGCAAACCTGAATACTGAGCAGTCAGGAGTCTCAGAATATGTCTTTGTTCTCCAGTGTTCTTACAACAAATTACAGCAAAGTGGGAATTCGCTTCCAGAAATCTGTTCATCTTCCAACCTCTTATCCTAGTATCACAGGGGGTTTAGAGCCTATCTGAGCCAATACAGGGCACAAGGCTGGAGCACACCCTAAACAGGAAGGCAGTCCATTTTAGGATACACACACACCAATCAGTTTTATTGTACTAGGGAAACAGAGTATCAAGAGGAACACCACACATCACGGGGAGATCCAGCACCCTACCAACACCGCTAGTAGAGGTGGGGTTTGAGCCACAAACCCCGGCAGTGTGCATTACCTACTGTCTACAGATGTGCAGGAGATCTTTGAAGGTCATCAGTCTGAAAACTATCAGTCTCTGTAGATTCCCAAAGATGACAAAGGTCAGTACAATACAAGCACCATACACAAGGTGTTAAAAAAACACATTAAAAAGAATGTTTGCCTGTTCCAGTAGACAGGGGTGTAATTCTTCCATACAATGAGAGCGTAGGCAGTCTCAAGTGGAGAGCGACTGCAGCATGGATGCTACAGTGAGGGAAAATGATCTCTTGTGCTCTTGATTCGCTTAGCAAAATCGAGGCCTCCTAAAAAGAGAGAGCAATTCGCATTCCTCACCAGGCAGTGAGATGGCAGATGGTTCTCCACCAGCGCCGAGTAATGGAGTCCAGCTGGGAGTCCGACGGCAGCCCTGACACAGGGAGACCTGGCTTTCTCAGGACTGACGCCGGTCGCATCAATCTTGAAAAGTGTATTTATAGAATTGTGAGATCAGGTTCGACAGGTGGGGGACACCACTGCTAGTCACGACGGAAGGCGAGGGAGACGGTGATCTGCGGATTAGAGCATAAGCGCTTATGGTTTGCTGTGACTAGGGGCGGGTTTCAGTTTCTGGGTCCCCAGTAAAAAGGTTAGTGTGGGGCCCCTTTAATGTAGTCACTGTTTGTGGCCAAGAGGGGGCCCCCAAACCTCAGGGGCCCCATGCAAATGCAGGGTTCAATTGGTGGAAATGACACTGTCCTGAGGATGGCATTATAGACTGCGGTGTCAGAGGAAGGAGCTTGTTACACATATAGAAATGGGGGCATCCCAAATCAAACGGATTCACCAGAGCAGGCTGATGTCTCGCTCTCTCTCCTCCTGACAGTGAGGAGAAACGTCGGCAAAAAAAGAAAACATGCATGAGGTTCTGGAAAGGTGAGTACCGGGGAGAAAAGGAATTCACAGAGGGATGCAGGAAAAGGGGTAGGATCAGAGGCGCGGGCGCGAGCGAGCGGGGGAGGCAGAGCGGGCCACATCAGCGGCATGAAAGGGGAGGGAGGCAGTGGAATGACAACAGTGTGGGAGGGAGGGAGGGAGGGGGGGGGAGAGGACAAGGAAGCGGCCGCCACAAGCCACAAGGAGGCTAGAGGGAGCAGGAGCAGAGAGTACAGGAGGAGCGTTAGATGGGGGCAGGGCACGTAGGTATAGCGCCAGAGCAAATACGGCGAGGACAGGAAGGGGGGATCCCGGGGGGGGGAGTGTGCGCGGTCTACAGACATCATGCAGTTTGTCGATAAAAACCAAGGTGCCTGCATGCAAGCTCATCGATCTTTCGAATACCCCCGGTGACCGTCAGGACCACGTGGGGGGGAATTTTCCCAGTTGCTATAGAAGAACTCAAAGGGTCAGATACCCCTGCGGGGAGGAGTTTGCGCGATAGATGTGCGTCACATCGACAGGTGGCTCTCAAAACCTTCAGCCGACCGCCTCTGCGGTTCGTCTTTGAAAGGTCCCTTTTATTAAAAGAAATCTGCAGTTTGGAGAATAACTGAAACGAACGTGTCTGGTTAAACAATGCACAACTGTAACTCTTGAAACATTGCAAAATTTCACTGGAAAAGAATTCTTTTTCTGAAACAACTTTTGAATATTATCACAAATAATGTCAACGATCATCATCAGCTTGGCAGCTTTGGTTCATCCAGATGAAAGTCAAGAAGAACCGTGCTTGTTGAAACTCAGCAGAAAAAAAAGGCTGCTTCCACCTGTCAGTGAAACCTGCACAGAGACGTACCCATTAGTAACCAAAAACAAGAAAAATCCCCCCCCCCCCGGGGATAGATTTAACATTGCATAAACACAGCATCTTAAATGTTCACCTTCTTTTTTGTTTTAGAAAGTGTTTTTCCAAAACAGTCTTTCACAGGAACCATGGGAGAAGTGAGCCGGAGCATTCCTCGGTTCAGCACGCCATCTGATTGGACAGCAAAGGTTCATTCCAGAAAGGCATCAATCACACGGAGGCAGGTGTCACACGGCCTTTTCCTCAAGGGGCACTTTAATGTCGCTGGGCAGCTCTTTCTGCCTTCAACAGTCTAACCGTGACGACAGACAGACAAAGTCCATTTGCAGTCATACCCACAACAAAATCTATAAGGATCTGGTTATTTATATTACACAGACAAACGCAGCATGACCATGGTAGGTTGGGTAAACAGGATTTTTAAAAGCCCATTTCAAACCTGGTGGAAGCATGTGATCTGAGCTGACGTTAAGTCGCCATTATTTTTACCGCGCATAAATACGCTCCTTACTCTCTGCGTCTGGCAGGGCTAAGATGGCGGACTGTGTCGCAGGTCCAGCACGAGATGGCAGCTCCCTGCTGTGCGATAGACAGCCGTGTCCTCGGCTGCTCCATGTTTCGCCGGCTTATTCCTACTTGGAAATTACGATGGAGTAAGAACATTGGTGAAAGCGAGGCATGTTTGACGCCCATCGGAAATGAATTCGGCAGGGCGGGCGGGTGGCTCAGCAGGTGAGGCCACTGCACTCGTCGGCTCAGGTCCGGTCCTTGGCAGAGCAGCACCATGTCTATTGGGCCTAGTGCAGCCAGCAGAAGTCTGAATAAATCAGGGATGCCAACATGGGATGATCTTGTGAAATACAGGGGGTGGTGGCATCTCTAATTGGACCCTTGAACAAGGCCCGCCATTACAAGGCCCATAACCCTCCAAAAAATTCCAGTGCCCCTGGATAAATGGCCTGACCCTGCACACTGAGCCCAAGCTGTGCTCTCACCTCTATATGTGTGTGTATGTCTGAAAGCAGAGCATGCTGGGATATGTGAAAAAAACAGTCCTGTGTTCCTCTTCATGTGTTTGTGCAAATGGCAAATAAAGGAGCATTTGAAGGCTGATTTGAATGTGGGGGGGGGGGGCACATATGTGGGGGGTAAAGCGGTGGGAGGAGGGGTGCAGAGAGGACCAGCATCAGCCCCAGCACACCGTGAGCGTAACACTGCAACCACGACCAGGAGAGGCGACTAAATAACACCTGGGTGTCAGACCGCCATTCCAAGCCCGTGGAGGGGCATTACTGTCAAAAGGAATACTGTGGTACAGTGCTGGAAGGATAGTGGGAATTTGATTCCGTCTATGTCCGACATGGAGTGGGGGACCTGGCGAATGGGAGATGGGGGCTTGGGATCGGGTGCGAGTGAATGGCCAGTTAAGGCTTTGTGTTGGCTGTCTGAAGGTGACAGCCCTCACTGTCAATTACATCAGCCTGCCCAGAATTAAGAAGGAGGGCACTTTCAATCGTCTGTGCAAAAAGGGCAGGTGCTCAGGCCCCCACCCTTGCTTGGGTATTTTTGGGGGGGGTCTTTATGAGATGCCGTCATAACCGCAAGGCAGACACGTCCAGACTGACAGCACTTCAGCACCAGCACAGGCAGACTCTCATGCACAGGGAAATTAATAATTCATCTCATAATAGCCGTAGAGCGCAGACACGGAATATCCATTAGGGACACATTTCGAGTTCCACTTAGGTCCATTGCTGGGACTGCACCATAATGGTGGGGGGGGAGGGGCAGGGGGCGGCATGGAGGGGCACCATTCAGCCAGCAGACCAGAAACGAGGTGCGCTGTTCCGCACGGGCCACAATTTCCCACATTACTCGCAGTTTCCAATTAGAGAAATGGCATGCAGTGAAAAGAGTGGGCGGAGCTAGCGGAGGCATTACGAGCCGCACTGAAGGTGGCAATAATGTAGCGGGCCGTGCACGGCGCCGAGCTGCCAGTAACATGGCAAGTGGGCAAACCGGAAGGCGGCCCGGTGTCCTGGCTCTCAATGTCGGGTTCCATTGTTCATAACGGCAGAAATATTCAGCACCAACCTCACCCCCTCCACCCGAAATTTACACACAGAAGAGAAACACTTCATGCAATCATCTTTGTTTTATTTTTAATCTACGCTGCTATAGTATGTGGGGGCAACAGGTTGAATAATGTCATCAGACGCGATAGTGGGTAGTGAAGAAAATATTCATTGGCCCACCTTCCCATACCTACACTAATATTAATGCTGGTTTTGTGGGGGGGGGGTGGGGGAGGCTTTGCATTCGACGGAAAAAAATAGGAGAGTCAGCTGCGGTGTGTTTAAATAAGCGTGGACAGGTGGGCAAGTCTGACTGACACATTTATAATTTATCAAAAATAGTGGACTGGAAAGCCGAGGTCTAATCAAAGCCCATTGTTTGGGCCACACAAGACCTGTTCTTCCAGGCTTGGTTATAAAGAATAGCTGGCTGGAAAATAAAAATGTTAACATCGGGGTGATGAGAAAGCAGCCGGCTATCAAATGAAGGCGCCACAGCCTACAGCGAGCAGTGTTACGTATCGTAAAGCTGAACATTAAGAGCGATCCGGAAGGTTCGACCTTCTCAAATGGCCGCTGTGTCCTTTCATTTAATGGGGCTGGGAGGCTACGCCGCGTATCCGCCCGTTTGCTACGGGACACACATGGCCCCCAAGCACCGTCACGGACAGGCAGTGCTGCTGGGGGAACTAGCAGCTACAGCCTCACCACCCAGCACGGCTCTCGCAAACACAGATCCTGATCTCAGGTGCGTTAATCGGCCTCACGTCACGTGACGTCACCAAAAATCGCTGGCTATACTGTGCCACAAAGACAAATAAACAGAAATGCCACTCTGCGGTGAGGCCGAAAGCCTTTCCAGACTGTCCCCTGCATTTAACCAGAATTTTTAATATAAGAGGCTTTATGGCAGTCCGTTCGTATGAGCGGTCCACAAGTCAGATGTTCTTAACCCAGGGGACTGCCTGTATATCACTCAAATCAGGCATAAACGGTTTGCCGGTGAAGGCTTCAGACAAATGCAATACCAATTAGATTAGCATTTAGTGACAGAAAACTGATAAGAAATGAATCAAGAACAAGAGGAGAATCTCTGAGGAAGCCGGTGCAGAAAGGCTTGGTAACATCTACCCATTTGTGCAGCCAATGAGAAGATCACAGAGCACAAGGAATGATCTAAAGATCTCGTGAAGGCCGTGACATCATCAGAGACCATAGAAGGGAGCTTTGGAATATAGCTAGTGTTATGCAGATTTGGGCGTGAACAATATTGGAACATAAGTGAAGACTTTTGCATTTTAGCTTGGCATTGCCAGTTGCAGCTTACTACGCCCAAAACATACTCAAAAATAAAAGGAGAAAGTTTAAATACTGGCCCCGTCGGACTTGGTGCGCTTCATTCTGTAGCCGCTTAAATGCACAGTCACTTACTTAAAAGGTCAGTTTTTATTTAAGAGCCTCATGTCATCTATCATTTATTTTGATTATAAACTGACATTATGTGAAAGACCAGCCATGTAGCTGCCGCAGGAATTTAAGCAGGGGGCTTGAGGGAAAGGGACCCCCCCCGTAGCCCCCTGGGCAAGAGGCAGCTTCAGCATCTGGAGCCTGACCAGGGCGCTAACCACCGCCTTGCAGACCGGGAGTCTGAGGGCACGCGCTCTGGGTCCAGCAGGCCCTGGCACCTCTGGTGGGGGGGGGGGCACCGAACATCCCAGCATCACAGTGACCCAAGGAACTGCGACCAAGACTCACACTGACTTACTGATGGCAGGTAAATATGAATTGCACCCCAAAACAGGACATTTTGGGGTAGGCCCCGAGCACTGAACACGGAACACCCAACCATCCCCCATAACCACTTACTGTATTCTATTCAGGGTCCTGGTAGCAGCTCACTTGCTGCCAGTTTGAACCCCAAACTCAGCAGAGCACCCCTGAGCAAGTCCCTTAACCCCAAAATGCTCCAGGGATTTTCATGGTCTCTGCAGAAATTATTCTCCCTCATTTTGCTCAAACTTTCATTTCCTTTTCTGACCCCATTTTCTCAAAAATATATCTATTAAAATTAACAATATGCAAGATACGCTTTTACATTTCCAGCTAATGTCTTTCGAAACTGACTTGTAATTTGACCTTCTTGAAACAAAATGCTAAAATTGGGGAGGGGGGGGGAGTAGAGAGCGGCCCCAATACCATCTGCCTGCAGTAGACAGCACCAGCTAGCATGTTAGCAGTGAACCCCGGGAGCTAAGCCAATGGAGTCGAACCCACGGCCTCATTAGCAGGGTTTAACCCGACGGGTCCTGCACCAGGAGGCCACATTCAAGCTCAACTTCAACACAAACAAGGCTGCCTCCCAACACCCTCAAAGATCGTCACTCTGATCCGCATTAAAGAGAGTAATTCGCTTAGATGGCCTCATGCTCACATTAAGCCGAAACCATGGCCAAACTGATTAACATTAGCAGTGGCAAAGCACCCATCAGAGACACGGGTGCATGTTACGCATTCCCCAAAAGGCTGCTTGGGGGAAAGATGTTTGAAAACAGCCATGTAATCCCCTGGATGTGTTTACCATAAAGCAAGTGAAACAAAAATTTTAAACCTGCTGTTAAAAACCCCCATCCTTCTGGGATACTGTGGGCACAGAATTGTGAATGGGCACAGGGTTAGAGCATTCAACAGGCAGTCCGAGCCTTTGGATTAAAAAAAAATAATAATAATGATTTAAAAAAAAGAGGAAATGAAAGATTAAGCAAGATGAGGCTAAATTTCTACCGAGACCATGAAAAACCATGATCCGTGGCTAAACTGCAATCCTAAGCCTTTGGCCAAAGTCCCCCACAATGTTTGCCCGGAGCGCAGAATGACGCCGAAGTACATGCCCCACTGCAGCTTAACTAGATACCATTAAGGCATGCTAAAAATGCAAAATACCCAGCTCTTTACAGATGGTAACATGTCACGGTACTAGTGCGTAATTAGTCACAAACGGAGGAGTCCGAGTACAACCGACCAGCCGATCGCCCGCAGGACGCCAAGCTGCACGACAGTATGAAAACATCAAAGGAGACGGAAACTAGGCAAACCCGCCTCTCCGTATAAAAGCGGCCCCTCCCGACCTGCTACAAGCGCACATCTGCCCCTAACACGCAGCGGCTCAGACTGCCAAACGGCGCGAGGCCAGCGATCGAAAGGCACCACACTCCGTTTATAGGGATAAGCCACCAATTACATAATCATTTGCAAGCCAGCGGCCACCGCTCTCAGCTTTGCTGCGGACCCAGTTTTATACCGTGAAAGATTCCTAATCCTAATTTTAAAACACAAAGCCGATAACAAGTAATATTAAGTAACATTCTACAAAAAAATAAAATAAAAGAAATTAGGAGGTGTATCCCCACATATATTTTACAACAAGTATCCACAGAAGGGACACTCGAAAGCCTATAAATACATTCATAGTAACACCTGCACCCAATGACACGGAAATCGCACTCGCAGCCACGGCGTGCCCCATTCGGATCGCGCGCGCTGTTTGCAAACAGCTGTCCGCGCTTGGAATGACAAGCTATGCATGTTACGTTTGGCCTCGGCTCGCGCCAGAGACGCGACACTTCCCATGCTAATAGCGCCAGGATACGCGGGCGCCCACATCTGGCATTAATTATGAACACTATATGGACATCTGTAAATTCGATTCTCATTCTTTGCACGGCTTAAAAATCCAATTGCAGAATGTGCTTTGAGCGAAACCAGTCTTGTTATCGTGTCCTTTACTTATCTGGCATTTACATAATGATCAAACAGTGTTTCCCATAGCCTAAAGCTCGACTTATTTACACTGCAAGGAGAGGGATTCAACATGAATACATTTGACAATAAAACAGTAAATTTTTACCAATCTGCATCCTTCTTCAACTACTGTTTAGGGTTATGTGGGTCACGCATGCCACTCCATTGCAGAGCACAAACATACTGCAGGCTATTGAGAGATGCCAATTAGTCTATCTGTATACCTTTGGGATGCCCGAGTAAGCTGACTTGACATGGGGGAACATGCAAATTATATACACACAGAAGCCACCCGGAGCACATGCTACATGGACTGTAATTATTGTAAAATGATTCCATAAACCCATCCATCCATTTTCTGTCATATTTAGGGTCATAGAGGGTCCAGAGCATATATGAGCACAAGGCAGGGAACAACGTAGGATGGGGCACCAACCCATCACAGGGCACAAGGCAGGGAACAGCCCAGGATGGGGCACCGACACATCACAGGGCACAAGGCAGGGAACAGCCCAGGATGGGGCACCAACCCATCACAGGGCACAAGGCAGGGAACAACCCAGGATGGGGCACCAACCCGTCGCAGGGCACACTCACACACTATTCACTTACACATGCACACCATCCAGGCAATTTGGTAACTCCAGTTAACCTCAGTATGTTTTTGGGCTGTGGAGGAAACCCCATGATGGCATGGGGAGAACATGCAGACTCCACACACATGGAGCCATGGCAGAGACTCAAACCCTGGTCCCAGAGGTGTGGGCAATAGTGCTGACCCCTGCACCACATGCCTCCTGATTCCATGAACCATTTATTGATAATTTTAGTCCCAGAACATTCTCATAAAGAAAACAAGACGTGCTGTTTGACGACTCCTATGTATTTAAACATTTTCAAAATCACCCGTTTGGGGTAACGCTGGTTTTCTAGGGAAAATTTCAGTCACTTAAATCAATGTACATGATCTAAGCTGCCCAAGATGGTGCGATATAAAGACTTCATCAAGGTCAACAAAATCAATAAAGTCTTGGTCAGCTAGGAAAGCTAAATGCCACTGTCCTCTGTGTGTTGAAAGGTTGACCAAAGCAAGCTGGAGTAGAATTATCTTTGACTGATATTGGATTTTATCTATTTATTTTTTTTATTATAAAAAATTGAATATATTTTTTTCAGTTCATGTTTTAATAATATATTTTTCATTTGGTATCTTTGAGGGTACAAAAATAATACAAATAGCATTAAATAATTCTTTGTCAGCCGACTGTATTACTTGGTATGTAACGATTCACACAACATTAGGTTCATGATTTGTTTTCACCATGATATTTAAAAAAAGAGGAAAATTGTATTACTGAATAAAAAAGGTGAAACATATTTGTATAGTTAACTGTATTGTAGGTCAGCATTGTCTTTGTCATGCCCACGCAGAGTAGGAACGACCCACAAAGCAGCATGTAGCAGAGAAAACCCTCGTAGGGGACGTTTGTCCAGGAAGCACACAGGACGGAAAGATGCAACAAGCAACAGTGACTGGACTGATGAACACTGGGTTAGGGAGCACTTACACACAGGGGTAACGAGAGGATCAAACACCAGGCAGTAATCAGTGATCAACAGGAGGGCAGGAGGGCAGGACGAGAGCTCAGTGTAACAGACTCAGGGTGGCTGGGTTAGAGCCCAGGGAAACACAGGGACTGAATACGCTGGGGGGGGGAGGATGTGACAGTATCAGCAGGAGAGCAGGACGAGAGCTCAGTCTCACAGGCTCAGGGGCGGCTGGGTTAGAGCCCAGGGAAACACAGGGACTGAATATGCTGGGCATATTTGCAAATGGTTTTTTGTTTTGTCCGTTACCATTTGTCGACATAGGAAACCAAACCGCTTCCAGACCTGCCTTTTTAATGAGGATGGGACATTCGCAGTTTCAATGTGGCCACTATCTGCGCTCACCATTCTGTAGTGTCACTGCTTCCTGGGGGAGGGGACTTCCTCCTCCATTTTCAGTTTGTCCCATCTACCCGCCCATTAGATTGATGCTTATTCCTCTTGAAATTAGAACAAAACACATACAAATGCATACTTACTGCTCGTGTGGAAAACATAATGTAAAAAAATACCCAAATTCCTCAAACTGAACTACTGATTTTTTTTTTGACATTTGTGTCCTGCAGTGGGGGGATCAATATTAATAAGACTTTAGCTCAGAGTGACGTTTTTCTCAGGCGACAGGCTACCCTGGATGCGGTGGGCGTGGTCCCCATGGCAGATATCCTTATATGGTGACAGTGACAAGGTGATTCCAGGAAAACACAGTTTGTCAAATGACCCTGGGCTGATATGTCAATAGACACTATTTAAAACATCCTACAGATAAACTGCACAGCTGTTGTCTTCATAATGCCAGACGTGAAAAGCACGGGGCCGAGATGAGAACCTTGAGGAACCCCTTTGGAGTCAGTGTATCTACTTAGCATGTAAAGTGACACAGCAACACAAATACACATTAAATACACCTCGCCATACTTGCCATCTGATGGTCATATCTGTGCCTATCCCACAAAAATACATTGAAACTAGTAATTTCACCTGTCTTTCTGCTTAATACTGAGAGACTTAATTACAGTTCATTGAACATATTTGATATATTTCATCAACATGTGATCCATATAATACTGTCCTATTGAATTATTATAGCAGAGAATCTAGCTGCTTGCCTCTACACTTTTTCCCTTAAACAATTGCCTTGTAAGTCAGGTCTAATTCAAGGGCATTTCATATGATGCAATTGACAGTATCTATTGTGTGATGTTTTCATTTAACACTCAGACTCCCAGTGGAAATTCCTCAGTTTGCTTTGAAGCTCGGTGAATAACAGCTACCATTTCACCATTCGAAGCTACCGTCACCTTGGGCTGGTACCAACCAAAGAAGGGGTGTGGCTTACTGAAGGACCTACATCAGAAGGCCCTATTGCACCACTGGGGTGCACAGTCTTCTCACTGTGCTCTGAATACTACCTCCGAACATCGATTTCAACAGCTTCCCATCCGCGAACCAGCTACTTCTGACAACACAAAACATTTATTCTAAAACTGATTTTCATGTAGGGGGTGGCATGGTGGTGCAGTGGTTAGCACTGTTGCCTCACCTCTGGGCCCACGGTTTGAGTGTCTGCCCCGGTTCCATGTGCGTGGGGTTTGCATGTTCTCCATGTGTCATCATGGGGTTTCCTCCGGATGCTCTGGTTCCCCCCCACAGTCTAGAAACATGCTGAGGCTGATTGGAGTTACCAGATTGCCCATATGTGTGCATGTGTGAGTGTCTGGTGTGTGATTGCGCCAAGTGACGGGTTGGCCCCCTGTCCTGGGTTGTTTCGTAGCTTCCGGGATAGGCTCTGGGCCCCCCACGACTGAGAAAGATAAGCGGTTTCAGAAATTGGATGGATGGATTTCCACGTAAGTAAACACGGTATTAGCAAAGCCCCATGTTAGAACCAGTCAACAAAATGCGATTTAACACTGTTCACAAAAGAGTATTTGTTAAGGTTGTTAATCCTTTACACATAATTTTGTTTTTTTGGCTTGTGTAGATGTGTGAGAAGACAAGCGATTTGTAAGAGATAAGGTCATATCACAAGACAGCTCTACAAACCTTTGGTCTCCATCCCAGAGCAGACAATGATTACTACAGTGTAAAGCCATCCAGGAGGTACAGTGTTATAAAGTCACAGAAAATATGCTTTGCAGTGCTTCAAAATGTTCTCTTGCTGACTGTACAATAGTTTTACAGCTGATATACTGTGTATATATATTTTTTCTCTGAACAATGTTGTTGGCAGTTATTACTCTGGGCTTAATCACTCTGCACACAGATTAAAGTGAACATCACCAGAAACGGCTTGTATCTGTGATCAGCAGCTTGTGTAGCTTGTAATACAAACCTACAGCGAGTGGCTTTTATGAAGGATCGCCATGTTTTCCTCACTGCCCAAGACTGTGCCTCAGTTTTCAGCCAGAAAGTAGCAAAAAAATAAAGTCAGTCATGGATGGGATGGGTTTGCCATTTTTTGAGCCCACAGTCAAAAATTCACTTTGGGGCCCCATCTTCCCCTACCATAGTGACTGTTTGTGGACCCCAAACCTCAGGGGGCCCATGTAGATGCGTGCTTTGAGTAGTAGCAAACACTACTGCTGATCGTGGATTCATAATCACAGCTAAAATCGTTTCACCATAATGCTGTGCAGGAAAGGATGCTGTATTAATTGACTAGTTCATTAGCACTTGACGCAATTATTGGCTGAAATGACTTTTACCAATGCAGGGGGCAGATTTTCAGGTCTGTCACCAGTGGTGTGCAACCCCACGGCTTCAGGTAAGTGAGGCGAGAGGCCAGTTTGCTGCAGAATACGAATGGCTGTTTATACAACTCAGTTTGTAAGTTTCCTGTGATTAATGTTAACATTGACATTAACACTATTAAAAGGTGACTATTCAATGCCCAACAGTAAATAACCAAAGGCTGAAAGACGCTGTGCTACCTAGATGTACTGTAAGTGAGCATCCATAAATGATGCTCGTCAGTGTATTGATATGTCGAGTGAGTAACACACCTGAACCAGGGCAGATACACCCCACACTTCTGCCCACGTCAGGCAGCAGCTCTTCGAGGTACAAGCATCACGTGACGCCTTTTATGGTGAAAGTTTACGGGCAGTGAAAGGCGTTTGGTCCATTTGGGCCAGCATGCCCTTTAAAAACGTGCTGGTTATTTATTGGGATAATGATTTCCCATTTAGTCCATTTCAAACCCTGCGTCTGGTCTGGGTGAATTAAGAAAAGCCTCAGTGGGCCAGTATGACTCCGGACAGGCCACAGCTGCGGTATAAATAAGACTGCGCTGGGATGTTTGTGTTAGCTTGTCATTTGCGTGAATGTGTCTCATTCTGGGCTGGCAAATTGCGGTAAAAGTGATAAATGAGGATGGGAGATTCCTCCCCTGGACGGTCAGATAAGAGAAGCCCGCGATAGATTGGCTTTACAATTACAGCACATTTGTATGCATTAAACTGCCGTGTTTGATTTGCTTTATGAATCTTTCATTTCTGCCGCGAGAACTCGAGAGCTGTGTTCATATCAGCCGCGTGCGAGCGATGTCCGTGCGTGAAACGGGGGTACTGTGCAGAGTGTGACCCAGTAAAACACCTGGAGGAACTCAGAAACTCAGCAGCGAGAGACGGAGAACAATCGGAACAGTTTGCCGCAAATCAGGTCAGATTCCCCTCTGAGCTGTCTCTGTAAATTTTAAAAATATATTTTGCTCCCATTGTTTCCATCGTTTTTTAACCATCTCCACACTGGGTTTTTGTACCGTTTCAGGTATAATGGCAGTAGAGTTTAGTAACATTACAGAAGGAACATCGAGTACTGATTTCAGTGTCTGGTTAAAGTCTGCTAACAAAGGCAAGAAGCTGTCAAAATAATTATCACAATAAGTTACTTTTGTCAACAGGCATCATCTGTACAGGTATGTACAGGTATGTTTCATGCGAGAGACCCCCCCAGCAGAGTCACACTTCAGTCAGAAAGTAAGTCAGAATACATTTCCTGTGCAAACCTTGCTTCTTTCTCACCTCACATCTTTGAAACGTCCTACTGCAATGCCGCGTTTAACTTCGAAGATAAATAAATATTTCTGGTCCATTTTTCACCATCTGTGCTTGTTTCCCGGCTGGCTTTGGGCCGCATGGCTGCCTAGCCCATTACCGTCTGGGCAGGAGGAGAGGGGTCCCTACCAGGACTACGGTGTTGAGTCGTGTGACACCCGAGTCTGAGGTGAAGATCAAGTCCAAGAGGTGGGCCTGGGTTTGGGCTGACGCCTGAACGCCCCATTGCCACGTGCTGTGCAGCCTGTACCGCGCAGCTCATGCTCCTCTGGGACTTTCCGGGCTTCTGTGAGTGACTGAGGAGAGAGTGACAGGAAACTGTGCAGAAGCGATGTTCCTTTCTGGCTTTTAATCTCTAAGTGAAAGATGAAATGGTGACAGCTTCAGGTCGTTAGTGGGAGACACGCCGGCGCCCTTCTGTTTACAGAAGCACAGGCCCCACTCATCGCCAAAGAGAGGAACTGGGAGGACTGCAGAGGAGCCGCTTGGCATGGAGAACGTGGACAGGTGCTGGACCAGCTGCCCGGCCTTCGAAGACGGGACCGGGCTGCCGCAGCCTGTACCCGGGACGGGGGGCGCCAGCGGACGGGATGGGGCTCTGGTGGTGTTTGATCGTGTCGGCCTGATCTGGCATCGAGCTGTGCGTCTTCTTTCATTTTGCTCCCATTGTTAATATGTAGCATATCTTGGCAGGCAAGGTGGAGGAAGGATTTGGGTCATGGTACCATTCGGGTCGCCACGCTTGGTCTCATGACGTTCGGTCTCCACACAGCCCCTGCGTACGGCTGCCCCCTGGCAGGATGCGTGTAATAGGTAGCAGGGAAAAACTTAAAAGTCACATAAATCACGACCCTCCCTGCAAGAAGATCAGTCCTTAATCAAGAAGAGAAGTTCATTATAAATCACCTCTGCTGTTCTGTGAAATGAAAGCCTTAAATATTAACGATCCATTATTTAATCATTAATTAATTATTGAATATTATAGGGTATAATGCCTGTCATAACTGTTGTGGATTTAGCTAGAAAGGTATGAATGTAACGGAAATCCATGTCTGAATGTCTCCCCCGTCAGTCGATGAGCTGAGCTCGGAACACCGTGATTTACTGCCACAATCGAACAGGAATTCTTGTCCTTTTCTGGTTGGTTTGCCATTTTAAAGCTGGGTAAATAGAAGAAGGGCCTCGCTAGCTTTGCAGATGAAGCTCCGGGGTCCTAGCAGGCACTCCGATTAACGGCCCCCAGTGACGCCGTGACTCCCGCTGTGCCGTGGACCTGCAGGACACCAGGTGGCAATCGGAGGAACTGCAGGACGTAATGTGTCTGTGTGGGGGCGGGGGGTAGCTCATTACAGAGCCGTGATCATGCCAGGCAGGTGCTTGGTAGAAAGAGCCGGGGGGTGAGGCTGTGGGTGTCCTCCTCAACCACGGCCAGTCTGCCACGATGACTCAGCGGCATGACGGCGCTTCAGTGAGCAGAAAGATTGCAAAGTGCTTCGGTTACTTTTCCCTGATGAGAAACAGTCAGGCCAGATGTACGAGACATATATTTATAAAAATACACGCATGTAGGAGCTCTGTGACAGAAATGATCAATCTGCACGGTATGCTTACAAAAAGTTACACACACTCACGGAGCGTTTGATCGAGGCGTCTGCAGTATGGTACTGGCCTTCGTTTGCATCCCGCCCACACAGTCTGGGCTGTTTTCACCCGCGCGGCTTTCTCGGCATGCTGGGATATCCCGGCGGGGCGTTTCAGAGGGAAAACCCCCACCGGAGGATATTCCGGAATCTGTCATGGCACATGATGCAGGCACAAGAAATATATGATACTACAGCACACGTGCCTGACACACCCGTGAGCACACACTTCCAGTCAAGGCTGAGGACGCCGACGAATAGTGCAAACTTATGGGCAGCAAGATTGTTCGATCTCCCCAGGAAGCAGGAGCACATGCCCCCAGGCTATCAGTCCTTGTCTCACTGGGAGTGTACAATCAGTGGCAAGGAACTAGGAGAGAAAATTGTGTTTTTTTTTTTTTTGATGTCATGCTCAAGCTTCATGTTCAGGACTTAGAAGAAGCCAAAGGTTAGAGAGGAAACTCTTTCCTGAGGTGGTCTCCAACATGCTGCCCCTCACGGGTACCGGGTAGGACTGCCAAGTCACCTGGCGAACGTTTGAAGCAGGGCAGATGGCAGCTCTTGCTGGAGGAGAGGGCAGCCCAGCTCACTGGGAAGATTCCAGAAAGAGAGGCATCCAAACGCATTCTGAGTGAGTGGGGGTAGCGAAAGGATTTAAGGGGTATTTTACATGCACGCCTAGCGTTTAGCCATTCTCAGAGAGAGCGAGTGAGCGAGAGAGAGAGAGAGAGAGCCGGTGCGTGTAGCGTGACGTCCGCGTTTCCGCAGCAGCGGCTGGTCGCCGCGGAGATCCGCCACGCCCCACGGGAAGAGCCGGCCGCCTGCGGGCTGTTACGTAACGAACAGAAGACACCGGTGGCAGGAGTCAAAGAAACGTGATGTTGGGTGTTGCGCGTGCAGATTCAGACGCGCGGGGGACGGGGGGGCATGCTGCGTAAATTGGATCTCAGCGCGGTAATATGATAACATCCCAGGGAGAAAAGGCAAGCGGAAGCACAGCCAGACGACTTATTTTAAAGATATGTAACATTTACTGCATAGATCACGGGGAGAGATTAATTACAATAAACACACAGATATAGCCAAATGTATCCATATGTGTGTATGTATAAATAATCGGCTATGATGTTTACCTAATATTTTACATTTCAGAGATGTCTATTGAGGTTAACATGTAAACAAGGATTTAAAAATGATTGACGCATCGTGAGTGTAGGCGGAGAGAGCAGGCGCACGCACATACACACACACACACGCGGGCACATACACACGCACGCGCACACACATGCACGCACGCATGCACGCGCACATACACACACACATCCCCCTTTCATGCAGTACTGTGCACCGCCTTAGTATATGCACACATTCATTTGTTTATTATCATATATGGATGGGTAAATGTGCGAATAAAAATGAGATATGGATTCAGCATGCCACATGAATTATTGATGTCCTTCTGGAATTATTTGTTCACATACTCAGGCAGCATATCAGGGATTTCAGGGTGCGAGTTGAGTTCTGACCATACCTCATCAGAATGATGGAGAGGATGGTGGGGGGCCGGGGGGGGGTGTCCAGACAGGTAGGGGCGGCTCACTGCTGGGGTCTCTCACTCTCTGATTTTCATAGGCCGTCATCTTCGGGAAGGAGAGCGAGACCCCAGAGAGGGCATCGCCGAGGGGAGAACTCCTCGCGGGAATCGAGCCATCTTCCACATCCCCTGTCCCTGTAACCGGCTCTGACAGCCGACGGAGAGCACTGCCAGGCGAGGGCGCTTAGCCCCAGATCTGGGTCGCATGGGGTGAGGAGGCGGGGACCCCGGGCCAGAGAGGAAACCGCATATGTGGCACATGGCTCGCCGCGGGCCGCCCACCCATCCGCGCCGCCCCCAGACTGCGGGAAGACGCAGTGCTGCTGCTTTCCCTCTGTGAGCCCTTTCGGGGTGTGGCCTCCATTGCAGCTATGAAGAAAGAGCCGAAATCACAAAGCAGCAAGGCGATCGTCCCGGGATTCCAAAGGGGTGAGCGTTTGTCGTAAACAAACACGGTGAAACAAATGTAACTTACACTAATACTTCTCCCTGAATTTTCCATTTTCTGCTCTGATTTAGCCAGTCAAGCTTTCATGCTGGAAGAATCCCACAGTATTCTGGGTAAACTGCTCAAGACAAACACCACAGGGGTGAAGGGGGGTGCTCATACTAAACAGCTACAGTAAACAGCGGACACCTGTGTTCCACCTCTACCTGCAGCTGACACCAGGACCTTCAGGATCCCAGAGTCCCACACAGCTTAAAAAGAAGCTCCAACCATGTCCTCTGTAGGCTTACTTTAATTTAAAGGTTGCTGTTTTCACTTTGTGCTGTGGAAACTTTTGCAAAAAACCTTCAGAGTTCAAACTGAAAGAGCTTGTCTTCTGGCTGAACCAACTACCTTTATACGTAAAAATGGACAGTTATTATACCTAGAATATTGCTTAAAATTTTATGAATGCAATTAGTCATTTCAAGTTTAAAAATATAGTATCTTTTCAAATCAATCTGAAATATATTCATTACTCCATAATTGTTAATTACGCAGTAATAAATGGAGGAGCTGCTGGAATAATTAGCATAACAATCAGCGTCCTGCACTTTCAGAGATGTTTTTCATTAATTGCTGGTTTCACAATATCGGCATGGATAATGAGGCACAGTCTTCAAAGGGAGCGTAATTTGCATCGGACGCCAGTTGTTAGAGCAGCTCGGGTCACCACTGCGGGCCGATCTGACAGAGGGGACCCGTGTGCCTTCCTCCGTGTCACCTTTAGCCTTTTAGCATATGTGTGGTTTTCTCTGGCGCTCCAGCACAGCACACGCAATTGGGGACACATATCCACCTGCAAAGCACACAGAGGGCCTCCCAGTGACACACGGCGTTGACCGCTGCCGGCTTTGTCTCTCTTTTACGGTTTTAAATGACTTCATGAATGAATGAGGGAGTATGTCAGTCCTGCCTCCCCTCTGCTCACCCCTGACCTCACCAGCCAACCGGCCAGATGCCATTTACATTTTTACATTTACAGGTCACATATTTAGCAGACACTTTTGTCCAAAACGGCATGTGAGGCAAATAACGCATTGCAAACATATGTCCCATCATGGAGTCATCTAGGTGTAAGTGCAGCTAGGCTGAACCTCCAATGAATACATGTGACTCCCCCTCCATGCACGAGCCTCAAGGTCCCACACCCATTTTGTACAGCTGACCACCTCCCACTAATGGGATGCCATCTGATGGACAGGTTCTTAAAGTCTGAGGTTCTTCAGGGATCTTTGGGGGGGGGCAGCTTGCAAACCAAGTGTCTGTGTCTGGAGGGACCCCGGCATCCCCCACCAATGCGTCCCTCACATGGTCATAGTCATGTTAAATGTTTGCGTCCTTGGGGATACCCCAGTGTACCGGTATATCAAGCAAGTCAATCACTACAATTTTAAGGGACAAGTGTCATTTTAATATTTTTGTTTATGGGGAGTGAGCACAGTGGAACATAAATTCAAGTCTCCACCAAGGTTCCATAGAGTTTGCAGGTTTCCTCCGGGTACTCCAGTTCCTTCACCACTGTGAAGTGTTTATTGCTTCTTGGTGAGCATTGACTAAAAAGCTATATCCGCCTCTAGTGGCAGTTACTGAATTACAGGCTGATCTTGAAGATTTTAGGACAGAAAAGGTGGAGGTTGTGGTCTTCATTTATTCATTCCTAGCCTGTAATGTTCAAACCACTTCTGCTCAGCTCCTGGGACAGGGAATATTATGGCAGCCCCCTGACTAAATATAAGCCAAAGGCCTCAATGCTGTGAGTCTGAATCTTATCGTTCCACTAGTGTGATGAAGCTTCTTTTCAATATGTGAGCTACAGAAGTACAGTTTCCTCCTTGGTAACTGAAGAATCAAAATTACCAATAAAACTAAACACTGGGCCTCACTGCCTATGTAAACAAAACCACTACTCTTGTGGATCTATTCTACCCCAATTTCATCCTCAATTACCTTCTGTGCCCTTGAAAGGTTTCTAGTCTCCCTCAATTGTTGAACACGAGAGATAATCTTTATGAAAATGTGTCAGCATTTGTCAAACATAATCACCTGAGGATGGGCGGGACCATTTGAGTGGCCGGTGAGTGAAATGGATCAAAGCCAATAAGCAGAGGTCAGTCAATGTGCCGCTAGGATTCACTAAACAATGCTAACTCCATTAGCATCGGTTAGCGGTTCTCAGCTTTGGGTAATTCCATTGAAGTGCCTCCTTTATGTATGTTTTCAATCACACTATGGCAATAACGCCCACAGCACGGCTTGCTCTGTCCGCACATTGTGGATTCTCACCAGGAGATACAAAACAAGGCTGTAAAAGGACATCGGTATGCATGCCGTCCAAAAGTCAAGCACTAACGTGTTGGCTAAAGCAGCGCTGCGCTCCTCTGTCGACATTTCAGGTGGAATGGGTGGAGATGCTGCCGGTTTAGCGAGCGGCCTAGCTCCAGTGCTAATGAGCACACACCTGCCTGCGGGGGAGCTGGTCAGCCACCAGGATAAGAAGTCTGGGATGAAAGGCCCACCGCCCAAATCACAGGGATCTCATTCTGCTCCAGATGATCATGCATGGAGAAAATCCGTCTCTGTAAATCCATTTAGCAATGCTGAAACGAGATCCCAGTGAGCTGGGTTAAGATGCAAACCATATTTACATGCGATGAATTGCAAAACATCTGACACGGGGGTACAGGAACAGATGAAAATGGACGGCCCAGAATCTGGCAGAGCTTTCTTTCAGTTTCGATCCAGTCCACCAGGCAGCTTAAAAGAGACAGGCTGGGGTACAAAATCCAGGGCTAATAGCTACATGCGAAACACTATTCTCAGAACTAGGAAGGTCTCAGCAGCCACTGGCAGTTACCCCGAAATTCAACTGGCAATTACCCTCAAAGCAGGGAATGGGGGCAAACTCCCCAAATGAGCAGATCCCCAAGCGACAAGCGGGGGACCTAAGGGACGGCTTTCACTGGCAGGCACTGGGGCTTCACGGAGGGGCAGACATGTCCCCATACCAAACCCAGCACTTCCTGCACCACCCCTCATCCCGAGGTCGCATTAATCACACGCTCGTTGGCCTGCTTGCTGACAGATGAAGATTCCCACACACTCCTCCTGCTTACAACAAACACAATCCGAGCAGCCTCCGACGCTACCGCGGTCCTGACTGAAGTGGCACGCGCCTGTGAAAGGCTTCCCACACATGAACGCCCCCCCCCTCCATTCCCCTCCTCCTCAACAAGCCATGGATGTGAACAGAACGTCTTTTATCCAGGGCACATTGTTTTAAACTGAAGTTAAGGACAGACCTACGAGGTGCGATGTGACCACAGTGCAGTGCTTGTGCCCCAGAAAACTCCGCCTCATGGCTGTCCTCCGCCACCCTCCATGTCTGTCGAATCACTTTTTAAATTGGACAAATAAGCTAGTCTTCATGCAGAGGTCTAGATGATATGTGAATCCCGGCTGCTGGGTTGCATGCGTCACGCCATGAGACCATCAACCGCTGAGTGTCTGTGCGCGTGAACGAGGGCATGCAATGAGAGAACAAGCGTTTGCTTATTAAAGCAATTACCACGAAATGTTTTTTTCACTTATACTTATGTACAATGCTTGAATGGACCAGAAAATTAGGACCAGGAAAATGAGAGTACCGCTACATCTTGTTTAGTGACTACGTCAGTTAGCTACCATTCGCAAATAGGATGGTGATGAAAAATTCATTTCCCGACTGGAGCTTGCATTTATAACCAAATTCCATATGCCTGACAATAGCGCACGCCGGGGTGAGAGAGATCTTTGAAGTACGATGTTCAAATTATTTAAAATGTCCACTTCATGAAGGATGAAATTGAGTATCGAAGGCTGATGTAAAGTCGTTAACACAATCGCGACCACACCTAGGCTACCGTGATTTTCACTGAGTGACCGTTTCACTGGAACGAATCTCGGTAGCTAAACAAGGTTGTACAGACAGGTCCCAACTTACGTAAAACCAACTTCAGTAAATCCAGACTTACACAAAAAAACATCTGAAATACGTAGAGGTCATGGAAGCTCTAATGTAAGAAGGCGACACTCCTGTCAGTAGATCTGTTCTGCATCTTTTAATTTATTTAATGTGTTCTCCAGTATTTATTACTACTTTTAATTTATTTAATGTGTTCTCCAGTATGTATCACTAGTTTATTTTGGCTTATGTGTTTTTTTTTGTAACGTGTCTTGAACACAGAAGCTGCACTACAGATCCCCTAACCTGAGCAGAAATCTGAAAAAAAAAATCCAGGCATGAACATTGGAGGCAACGCTGAACCCAAAGCAAACTTACATGCTTTTTATGCTGCCCAAAAAAAGACCCTGCATTATAAGTTCCTCTTACTAAGGCACTCTGACATTGGGCCTGACTTCCATCAGCGTTGTGGGTTTCAGTCCATTTAAAAGCCATTCCCGTCCCATCCTAGCAGGAAATGATCAGTCTCTTCGCCCCCCCCATTTTGGCTCCCAGCCAGCATCATGTCCAGCAGACAGAGCAGGAAGGAGAAGGTCTTGGGGAGGCATTTCCCTGGCAAACAACTAGAGAAAGGGCCTAATTACTCAAGGACTTTGTTCAAATCCGTTACACAATGCAGGGAAATTTGTTCTTTTGGCTTGAAAGGGCCCCAAGCAGTTTCCTCCTACCCTCGATAAAACTTTTAGGAAAGTGCCCAAAAATGTCTCGGCCCTAGCTGTGAGAGAAACCGGTGCCCATGTGGCTGGTGGCGAATGCCTGGCAGACGTGTGGGGGGCCATGTAAATAGCTCCGGAAATCTGCTCCGTCTGTCACACGTGATGCGGGGCGAAGCACTCTGCCATCGAAAGGGCCGCTTACGCGTCTGAAATGTCACCGCAGGAGTCGGCCTTTCATTCAGGAGCCATTAATGTAACAACACAGGGCTTTCAGAGCACAGCATTTCAGTCTCTGAAGCAGACAGCAATTCAGAGCATATACAGCTCTCTGAAAAATTAAGGGACCACAGTAAAATTTCACAAATTTCTCAATCTATGGGCGTCTGTCTGTGAATTATGCACACACACACACACATATATATATATATATATATATATATATATATATATATTTTTTTTTTTTGCAAACTGCAGCCCTTTTCTTTTCTGATTCCCAGGCTGAAGGGCTTCTTCCTCGCTTTATGGGACTTCAGTCCTGCTTCTTGGAGCCTGATCTGATCTGTCCTAGCAGGGCACTTCACACCACTTAATGTTTCCCATTGTTTTTGAAGGTCACATAATGTCATCCTCTGACTCATGAGAAGCCGTCAGATACGTTGCCAGTCATCCCTACCAATAGAAAGTCACTTCCCCCCTCTTTCTGGTCATTCACAGCGTTTGCGGCTCCACCTTGTCCTTGTGTACTGCTGTCTCAGAAACTCTGAGACTGGAAGCAACCTGCTGCCAGCAGAACCAGGATTAAACCAGGATTCTCCCTTCTAGGGAGTTTTTCCTTGCCACTGTCGCCTCTGCGGGTGCATGCAGGCCTGCTCTGCGGGTGCATAGCTCCACACCGTAAGCTAAGGGAGACCTGCAGGCCTGCTCTGCGGGTGCATAGCTCCACACCATAAGCTAAGGGAGACATGCAGGCCTGCTCTGCGGGTGCATAGCTCCACACCATAAGCTAAGGGAGACATGCAGGCCTGCTCTGCGGGTGCATAGCTCCACACCATAAGCTAAGGGAGACATGCAGGCCTGCTCTGCGGGTGCATA
>JAODKN010000063.1:33343910-33374965 GCA_026774425.1 Petrocephalus zakoni
CACTGACTATGCATTTGTGCTCACAAAGGTTAAACTATGCATGAAGTTGCCCATGCAAACTTGGCCCAGTTAGCTACTTTCCCAAAACAGGGTGGTTTTCCGGAACACTCACGGCAGGCATGTCCACCCTCCAGTAAGCCACTGAGAAGCGCCAAAAAGGTGTTGAACGGTGGCCAGGAGCAGATACAGAGAGGTACATGTGGGAGATTTTCCTTAGGGTCAGAGAAACAGGAGCCAGAGACTTTGTAAACCTACATTATTAAATTCTTTCAGCCGTTACCTGCAGTTGTTACTTGTCAGCTGTCTAGATGTTCTGCTTTGTAATTGAGTTGTTTTGGCCGAAGTACAAATAAGTCAGCTAGTGCTCCCGTGGTGCGGCACTCCTCACGTCTGATGAGGGAAAACAGCCAGATACAAGCACCTAGGAACAGCGACCTACCATTGTCCGCTGGCCCTGATAAATAGGTTAAGTGCGACAGAGATAAAATGAGAAGTGTACTGGTATAAACTGAGGCAAGATCATGTGCAAGAATTCTCCAGCATCCAAACACCTAATACGCAAGAGGTGTCTATGAGGAGCCTGACTATGGCTTGACTTGTTCACTGGCTGATACTTAATGTGCATTTCACTGCATACAGCATACAGCATACTACTAGACATCCCTATACAATGATAGCAGAAGAGCACTGGGGCTTTGGCTCCGGATGTTCTCACAGACACATTCATTAGGAAACTGAACATGCAGATCACAAGGCAATGAAATTACAAAGCAGTGAGTTTCGTCCAACGAACAACAAACAGCATGGCTCAGGAGCACAGACGACATTTTCTGAGCAACATTAATGTTCCCATCATACAGGGAATCAAAACAAGACGAGTTTAGTGAGAAGATACAAGCTTGTCTCGGTCTGCTGCTCTTGATGATCCAGGGAATTCTCCTTTCTTTTTATTTCCCCGACCGCCCCAAACCCCCGACAGTGAGCCTGCAAAATAATCAATCGTCCTCTAATGCCAGGGGCGGGGAAATGTCAGGGATATGGGAGATATGGGCCTTTCACTGTCGCCGTTACGCTCTTGTGGACGGCGGTGAGTCAGGGGAGCCTCTAGCTTCCCCCAGCCCCACCACAGAGTCCCAGCCACCACTAAATTGTATCCAAAAGTTAGTAATTCTACAGTCGATGACCTGCGCACCCTACAGCACCATCCCCAGAGGATTTCCATCCTATTGTTCTGTGAGACACACCAAACCACATCAACTCCTGAGGCAGACTCACACAAGCAAACAAGAAGCACAGATACCTTAATTATCTAACTGATCTTCCTCCTCATGCATGTGTTCAGCCTCTGATGGGTATTTTAATAATTACAGCAGTCAAATTATAGTCAGAATCTCAGCAAGACACCGGAAAATAATTAAGGGCACCAAAATTCATACCAATATAAATGTTGATCCCCTTAGTAACCCAAGACAAAATTTGCAGAACATAAAATACATTCTGATTAAACAATTTGGCTGGAACTTCTACGTGATGCTCAGAAATCTCACTCATATATTGGTTCTGAACTATCTAGTAAATATACGTGCTGAGAAGATCTTTCAAAATCTTCCATCATACCTAGCAAGCTGGCATCTGGTTTGAATGGACTTCCTGTTGGGCAAAGCCTGAGCTCATGGGAGTGTTACTTACACAAAAATGTGTAATAAAAAATGATTTGTTCAGAGAATTAACCAATCAGATTCTTGATGAGGCAAGTCCAAGCACCTAGAGGAAGCAGGACCAAGACATCTGATTGATTCATCTGACATCTGACACAAGATCTGATTGGTTATCTCTCTGAACCAATCATTTTTCATTTTGCCCTCAGTACATTTTTGTGTAATTAAAGCTCCCTTGAGCCAAGGCTGAGTTTCGTCACTGCCCCCTTTGCTAAACCCCTCCAGCACTCTTGAAACGAAGAGACGCATCATGCCAATGATAAAGTAAAGGGGGCATGTTGATTTATTCCAGCATCCAGTAATATATGCAAATTAATCACGGGGGATAAACAGATCGTCCCAGGAAGAGCATACTGCCCACGGCGTCCACACATTGGCCGGAAAACGTCCCGTGAAGAGGAGGTGTGAGCAACGAGGATTCGCACATAAAACACTCAACTGATGCAACGCCATGCTCAGCGTAAGAGGACTCTGGGAAAAATAAAAGCTAATGGCAAAAATTGCCCAAACCACGTCTTTTCTGAATCACGTTTAATGCATTTCTGAACCCCAAAATTACTGCAATTTGTTCCCAGGACGTGATCCTCATCCATCACCACATTGGTAGAAATGGACCAGCCGTGATAAAGCATCGTTCAGCGTAAATCACTGGATGAAATCCGCCAGTAATTCTCGCTGGTCAAATGGATGTTTTTGCCTGGCCAGGACAATAAAACTAAAGCATATAAAAAACTGTTAGGCTTATAATCCATCCATTTTGCATAAGCACTTATTTGACACAGGGTCAAGGTGAGTGTGGGGCCTGTCCAAAGAGTCGCAGGGTGCCTGACGCCCTGGACGGGAAGTCACTCCATCTAGGAGTATGCCCAAACACATGCACACACACCATGGGCAACTGAGAGGCAACAATCTACCTAAACCATGTTTTTAGACAGCGGGAAGACTCTGGAGTACCCTGAGGGACCCTACAGAAACACGGGAAGAGCCACCAGTCACAGAACTGTAGGTGCAAATTGGGTCCACAGGCCGTTGGTGTGAAGAGCAGTGCAGCCTACAGTGCCACCTCAATGTCCATGATCCAATGGGAATAAGATGAAAGCATTTAATTCTGGCACCCCAAAATACTCAAAGCAGCAGAAAGAAATGGTGGGTCAAAAATAAAACAAAGGCTGTTATCTGTAGGCCTCTAAGCCAGGCTAGGAAGGCTCAGAACAGCCAATCAGATCACATTATACAGAAACAAGCCACTTATTTTTTGATGTTTTATCTCACATTACAGTATGCGCCATCGGTTATCCTAGCGTGACCATTAATATCAATGTATTTATTAACAGGGTTATAGTACCGATTTACAACGGTGTTCTGAGGAAGATAAGAATAACGTAAACGCGGCTACTCGGGCCGTAAATGTTAACACGGTAATTTTACACAAGGCTAACAAATCATACGGCCTCTCTGTAGTGTCCCTTCCTCCCCGCTGAGGCTCGATTAGCTAGCCGACACCTCTAGCGTCAGCTCCGAAACAAGACGGCACGCACAGGTGAATGGCAGGGTAGCAACAAAGCAGCAGCTTCATTTGGAAACGGTTCCCGCTAAATGTCAGGGTAAAAGGCATTTTCTACTGCAAGGGGAAGTCAAATTATCACAGAATTGGATCTGATCCGAAATATCAGCCTCCTTGCGTTCTCCCATAGGAAGGTGATGTGTATAACGCATTATTTATTTATTTATTCATTGGCATTCCTTTGCATTTAAAATTCTATTTCATAATTTGTAGCATCAAAGACCTGGGCACTGATTTGAGCAAAACTCATAATATGTGTAATTGCGAATAATTAGGGGAAAGCCTGTAATTAACTAGCTTGATCACTGGAGCAGGAGCTGCTATTCCTCTTTTTACCGAACAGCTTTACTAGGCATTGAAACGGACCGGATTCTGATGCTGAACTGTAAAGGAGCCGACGGGGAGGTGCTGTAACTGGCAAAGTCGCCGCAGCGTGGCTGTGCTCAGCTCCCCGCCGCCGGGCTAGTGTCCCCGGGTCCCGGCTGAGTAAGCTGCAGCTGTGAGGATCACATCACCTCACCTCACGTCACATAACATCACATCAAATCAAAGTTTAGTTATCAAATGCACAGCAGTACAGCAAACAGCGGCAGATGCGGGCAATGAAATGAGTTTCCATGAGAACTGTCTGTAGTAGGTAATAAGTAATAAAGCGGGCAAATAAAATAGGAAATAAAACTATAAATTATGAAAAACAGAAATGTACAAATTGTCTATACTGATAGACTTCTCAGCAGTTGAGTAGCCCTACTGCCTAACTGGGTACTGCCTGAGGGTAGGAGAAAGGTGCAGACCACGGCCTGTCAGGGATGGGGGCAGCATGGAGAGGGTGGCCCTCACCACCGCCCCCCGCTACGGGCAACCAGTATAGGCCAGGGAATCATTTTACACACCCCGTTCAATATGGAAGCTCTGCACGCTCAAGACAGAGTCAGAATTGATTTTTTTACACTGTCCCGAGTTGGGCGAAGCAGCCATTGGCTTTCACCATCTTCATTAAGGTCTGTCTGATTGGTATAGATTCCTAGTCCCTCTCAGACCCAATACTCCTCTCGGTGGAGACCCAGCACCTAAATGCGAAACCTTGATGATTTCGGTATGCTTTCTAATCCGCGAAACTCGGGGGAGAGTGCTGTAAGGCATGGGACGAATGTCACAGCATAGAGTGAGCAATCACTCTCACACACACACATTCACGTTTGCCCCCATTCTGTAAGACAAACTTAAAAACTTGCTTGTTCAGCTAAACCTAAGCAAAATCCCATACAGAGGCTGTGAGTTTTCTTGAGCGTTGAGTGTTTTTGCCATCGGTGTTGCAGACTAATTTCTTGCAGTTCTGCAGTTAATTGGATGGGGAACCTGCAATCCAAAGCAGATCCCTAGGATACCATCCAATTTGTAGTGTCACTATCGATTAAATACCGTCAACTAGATGTTCTTCTAGCATCACATGGTGCAAAGGGTCATGGCTTCACATCACCAGGGCTCTGGCTTTGAATCCCTCACACCCCTCTGCATGCCTGTGGAGTTTGCATGTTCTCCCTGAGCTTGTGTGGGTTACCCCCAGGAATCAGGATTCCTCCTGCAGCTCAGAAACATCCAATTAGGTGAACTGGCATTTCTCAGCTGCCCATGGACTGTGTGCACTCTGCCATGGACAGCTATTCCCCTGTGCTGCCTGTGATAGAACCCCACGGTGTGACTGTCTGTGCGCCCTGCCATGGATTGCTATTCCCCTGTGCTGCCTGTGCTGCCTGTGATAGAACCCCACGGTGTGACTGTCTGTGCGCCCTGCCATGGACTGCTATTCCCCTATGCTGCCTGTGCTGCCTGTGATAGGACCACATGGTGTGACTGTCTGTGTGCCCTGCCATGGACTGCTATTCCCCTATGCTGCCTGTGCTGCCTGTGATAGGACCCCATGGTGTGACTGTCTGTGCGCCCTGCCATGGACTGCTATTCCCCTATGCTGCCTGTGCTGCCTGTGATAGAACCCCACGGTGTGAACCCTGCGGCCATAAGTCTGCCGGAAGCTGTAGGAAAACCAGCAGACCTCCGTGCTCTCAGCGTTCAGGGTTTATGCCAGTCACATGTGGAAAGGATACGGGGCGGGTTCAAAGAGAGGCTCACTAACCAAGAACAACAAATGTGTATGGTGTATGGTATATGGTATGCACGCATATGGGCTAAAATCCAGAATAAGTGCTACAAAGTATTAAACATGACAGGCACAACTGCTGAACAAAAACAAATACTGAATGTCGATTATCAAAGTTTAATAGAGCAGTTCTTTAGGTTACTTTGAAGGACATTGGGAACGACAGTGGGACATTCACAAATCACGAGCAGCGTCGTCCGAGTCCGAAGGAAAAACACGAGGGGGCGGAGGACGAGAGATTGGAGGCAGGAAAAACACGAAAGGCAAGGGAAAGTGTAAAACAAAGCATGTGAGCGTGTGCTGTCAATACGGGGCGAAGGAGGGCGGGATTAAGCAGAAGCAGACACGGGCCTGATTTACGAGAAGTGACAGGAAGTGATGTAATGATAAAGATGAGGGTGGGAGGGACATTTCAGCATCTCGTGAGGAAGAAGCAGCATGTCCGAGTCGTAGGGCACTTGTGATGAAGAGATAAATCCCAGGTTTATTCAGAATACTGGCAGAAAGCCGTACATTTATGATGATCATTCTTTCATTGTTAGATGATACACTTAAACCCAACTGCCATGGAATTCACTGGGGAGATTCAGCGATTTATTCAGCCAAGGTCTGGCAGGCAATGCAAGACTGAAAACTACACGCAGTTACCACAGAACGGCGGTCGCGGTTACCGTTGAAGTTGACGGCCCGGATGTGGGCAAGCAGCTCCTTGCCGTCGATGTTGGTCATGCGGGGACAGAGCCCTGGGTAGCCGGAGCACAGGTCGCGGTGCATGCGATTCAGGGCGTGTGCCATGGCGTACACCGCGTCGATCACAAACTGCACCTTGCCCTCCTGCTCGTAGATGGAGTCCCTGCCCACCTTCTCCAGCCCTGAGTGAGAAGCGGAGACATCAGAGGTAAGGGTGGATGGTGCTGGAGCGAGGGGCCAATCAGAGACACGCATTATAGGGTATGCTTTGGCTACTTATGCCAACAAGGATTCTGGGAATAAAAACCAGCACGTTCCTCTAAATCTCTAAAGTAGATTACCCAAGAAAATAGCATTTTAAGGTGCATGCACACACATTCAACATTTTTACCTCCCATTAGCTCTCATTTTAAAGCAATTAACGATTCTTAGTACCTAATGAATCTAATGAAGTGTGTTTTGTGGAAACATCTCCACAGTATTTTTTCATGTGGGAAGAATATCTTCATAGAAATAGGAAAGCAAACACGCAAACGCACATGTGAGGCACCAAAGCCGCACCGTGTACATAATCATGAATTTGTCCAGCCATAAAATTTGATTAAATAGCTCTCTGAAATGACGATAAGATGTAAACTCCTGTATTAAAATATCCAAAGCACTAAAATATGGCACCACTGCAAACCAACAGCAGATAAAAAATACTTAATGACAAACAGCATATATTCAAGGTACAGCAATACCTCTTATATACAGTTAATGGCCAGTTCTAATTTTAAAGTACTCCGGGTTATACTGCATCAGCGAAACCTATAGAGGTTTGTGTAGAAATTAAATCCTTTGCTACCTGTCTTAGTCATTTTTACTTAAGCATTGTTTTTTTAATAACTATTTCTGCGCAATATGTATTTTCTTTATTTTTTCTGTCCGTGCCAATTTATTTTTCCAGGGAGATCATTGAAGTTTAAGGTCCACTGAAGGATATTTTATATTTGGCTTGCCTTGTTTTCTTGATCCACTCCACAGCCTTCAGGCAACAGAAGATAAAGACAAGGTGTAGCAATGAGAATTAACAAGTTCGGCGAGCTCTCAATCAATAGGCACTTCAAAGTGGAATTAATAGCTACCCGCGAATGAAATGCAGAGCTGTCCTGTGGACTCTGAAGATCGGCGTGGCCTTGTTTGGGCACAGGATGCTTGTTCCCTCCTGAAGACAGATCGGCCACCCGTGTGGGCGTGTCTTCGAAATGAGGTCATACCAGAAAACGTCAGTGTGTTGGGAGAGCCCCTCCCAGCTTAAAGGTAATAAAATGTTGGCATGAGAGGGAAAGCAGTGGGTGGGTCACTGACCGCACTCAGTCACCAACTGGCCTGAGTCAATGCGACTTAATAAAGTGACTGACGGGGAGTCTGTTAGACCAGCCAATGACAGAAGGGGTATGGAGGTCCCGCCCACAGCGGCTTTTGAAGCAGGAATTCCACAGAGAACCAATTAAGCTGATTAGCGAGGGTGGGCTGAGCCTTCCAACCATTCACTGAACTGATGGGGCGGGGCATGGGGCGGGGCATGGGGTGAGGCAGGGGGGCGGGGCATCAGACATTGCCTGGTGTTCCTGTGTGACAGACTTGTGAGTGACCTAAAAACTGCAGCAGGAAGAGGCGGTAGCTGCGGGGACTCATCAGACCCGTCAGGAATTTTAATCAGCGGGAAGCTGAAGAGAAGCCCAGCTAACCGCACCCGGAGGACGCACCCCCCCAAGCCTCTCCCCCCTCCCGTGTCTCAAGCAGAATCATTTTCAGATGTTAAGTTACCTTTTATATGGAAGAAAAACTCATTCGATATTATGCAGTTTGCAAGGTTCAACACAGCAAGAGGTGCTGATGCGAGTCTCAGTATTCGCTGTGAAAAAAACACGAGTTTCTATATCATATTTTCTTTCTCAGGGTGTTTCATACCTACAAACGCATGCGGTTAGGTGGACTGGGCTTTCGGAATTACCCTTGGTTTGTGGGTGTGTGCCTGAATCCCACCCTGTCCCCTGCTTGGTGCCCTGTGCTTCCTGGGACAGGCTGCAGGCTCCCCGTGACCCTAACCAGATTACGGGGCCACAGAAAATAGATGGATGCTTGTTTAGTCCGCATGAGCTCCGCCTCCACGGGCCAGAAACAAAAAAAGAAACATCTAAAGACAACCTTCAACACGGAGCCCATTCCCCAGAACATCTCCTGGGAGGGACATCACGACCGCACTCTCGCCATTCCCCTCTTGCCGAAGAGGAAGCACACATCTGTCGGAAAAGAGCCTCTCGGTGGAGAGCAGCGCTGCATGCTAACAATAGACGTTTCAATTGAATTCAAATTGCATTCTTCAGTTCCAGCTTCCAGCCGCATTGCCGTATCCCCCAGAGCAAACAGCTATTTAAATACATGCCACATGCACATCTATCCCCATCGGCTGCTCGCGTTCGGCCTAAACGGACATTTAACGGCCCGGGCAGTAAGCAACGGAAGCACGAAGGGTTAAGTGGCAGCACGTGCCAGTGAATCCCAGCCGAAGCCTTTCAGTCCAGCTGTGTCCAGGCGGACATGGAGGGAGAGGAAGCTTCATGGCGTCTGTGTGTCCTTGCTGGTTCTTCGGTTGACAGCAGCGTCACAACGAGTGGTGTGTGTGTGAGCAATTAATCAGCCGAACGTGCGTCTCAATCAGCCGTCACATTTGCGCATACTTAACCCCCTATTCTGTTCCGTCCGTAGGGGAAAGGGCGGGAGGGGGTGTCCCATTCCAGCAGCAGGGGGTCGGTCAGAGTAATTAAGGTGGTTTTTCAAAGTAAAACTGAAAATACATATATGCTGTCATTTTCAGAATACGCTGATTACATTTTCATTAATCACATGCCATTGTCATTCAGAGTGTTTATGAGAAAGGTATTTTAACAAGCTCGCTCACAGAACAGTCATAATAATAATAATAATAATAATAATAAATACCCCCCCCCCCACTTAGGGCCAGAACAAAGCAAGTACTGTACATATGCAGAGATGTAATGAAACATTAAGCCTAGATTAAGATGTTTGTCACCCTGGAGACTGAAGAAGGGAGCAGGATGTGGGGGTGTGGATGTAGGATGAAATCCCCCCCCCCATCTCACCCCCAGGGGCGGAGATCAGGTCCAAATCTGTCACTTTACCAGACAGGCCACGGCGACGCCACTGGGCTACCATGCAAATGAGACACAGCAGAAACGTTCTACTGTCTGTCAGATGAGAAGCTGGCGAAGCTCTCCCCACCACCAGAGTCTCCACATAGAAATCCCTTCTGGAACTCTGCTGCCTGGGACTCTTCTAGAGATTTCAGGCCCCAAGAAAGCACATCATATTGGGCCCCCAACCCCGACCAATTATGTTGCACATTTTTAAGGGCCCTTGTCACTTAGGGGCCCTCGGATTCTTAGGGGCCCTCGGAAGTCTTGACGTCCTGGCCCCCCTGAGTAGCACCTCTCCTGACCGCACACGCAAAGCCCTGCATTCATCTTCCCCTTTACACTCCTGCTAAAACACCCCACTACAATCACCAACAGCCTTTTGATCATCAATATTTCAGTGTGCCATCAGAGAGGACAGCAGCGGAGGGCGGGCGGGAGGATCTCCATGAGAGGGACTTTCAAATGAGGGCCTCACATCTTTGTAGAATCTATGTCAGCATGAGGGGCCGCTCCTCTGGGGAATCTATGTCAACGTTTCTACGCCGTGAGGTTGATCTTGAAAACCGCATTATACCACGCTGCTGAATTCTCAGATCCTCAGAACCTGACAGGGAAAAGGACGCCATCGAGATCACTTTGCCTTTAACAAACAAATTCATTAATTAGAATGTAATTTAAAACCACAAGCAGTCAATGGGAATCGCATTAGCATGAATTACTACTGAATATTCCTCTTTCCAAGTGACGTAGACAGGGCGGGAGGACGGGGACGCTTACGAGACACAGTTAATATGTCTATATGCTCCGTCCTCTACCACTGTTTGCTTGTATTTCTTGCACTGTTGTTGTTGTTGTTGGTGTGTATTGTTTTTTTATTTTTTGTTTATTATTTTATTCCCGCCCAGTATTTATAGTCCAATGTGTGAGTGAAAGGACAGTAAAGTGACTTGACTTTAGGGAAACTGCAGCTTTGTAATAGGGCGGGTGATTTTCCTGGGTAAACTCTAGCTAATTACCCTGCTTTTGGGACCCAATATTCACACGTTCACTAAGGTGTATCTGTTCCACCAGAGATCAGGACAGGCATGCAGATCTAACCACAGACAAGCACCCACAATCAGATCAGCACCCCCTGGCCCGGACCCATCCCCTCTGTTGGCATCACGCGGCTCGTGTCTCTGCGGAGACCACAGCCAGGCCTTTGACACAATCTAAATGGTTTTGGGAGCGGTAGGGGGCAGAATCTCACTAATTAATTCTGCTTTTAGTTTTTAGAAACGGGGCAGTTCTGCAACCACGGTGAAAGCCTGTGGTTTGGGCCTAATGGCATCAGCTTCACCATCCACTCACCAGGAACCCCCAGGCCTTCTAACAAGATATAGGAGATTATTATAGTTGCACTTTTGCACAAACGATTTATTTCTGAATTATTAATAACTTCATTATTTTGTATTATAATACACACTGGGCTTGTCTGAACTTTTAGCACTGTGCCTATTATGCGCAAAAACCTGCTACCTGAAGCATCAGCAGAAAATTGGACTGCGTAATGCGGACGCATCCCACGCACAGCCGAGAGACGACCGGAACAGATTGTCGAACACCACACAGTGGAGCAAATCGATTGCCGTGACCTGTGCTCTGTAGAGGAAATTAGAATTTAGCTCGCACCGGTTTAAACAAACACTTCAACTCAAGCTGAAATGCCTACTCGCTCCTCGACAGGGTACCTAAGAGTGGAGACAGGCCCTGCCATCGACCGGCAGTGACGGCATAGGTGGGATCGACTTATCTGTTCCTGAGAAGGTGTAGGCCGGGAATAGGCCTGGGCCTCAGTTACAGCACAAGCAGATGGTGGGACAGAGGGAGAGGGGACTCACAGATGCCGTTTCCCCCGCACAAGCTAATGCTAATGGGTTTCGGTTTTTACTCATTAAACACTGAGGCAGGTTCTATGCAAACGAATTTATAATTATGCCTGTGTTTAAATCTTTGTGTCGGTGAGCACATATGCGTTTCTTCTCATTTGTTTTTGTCAGCTTATGTCATCATTTTTTCGATTCAGAAAATATGCAAATTAGCCTGGCCATATTTGCATAATATGGAGGAATCTCCAGTTTTTCCTTTTTGGCCTGGAAGAATAGATCTAAGGAATGTGAGAGAATACATTAATATCCATATGGCCGCTGATTAAAATGGCTTCCCACAGACGCGACCCCATTGCTCCCTTTAATACACGAAAATCACTTTTTCCTCATATTACTCATGTTTGGACTCGCTTTATAAATGTTAACAAAAACAGTACTACAAACAATCTGGGCAATCTGCCGGCTACCGTCTTTCTTACCGCAGCCCAAATGCCCTCCTGCCACTGATGCAAATCTGGCTTTCTGGAGAGGGTCATGCCTTCCGTGCTCTTTGGAGAGACTCGATCGCTTGAGTCCCGTTTTTAGGAAAACTGACAAGGGGCGTGGCCGGCGTGCTGTGAAACAGTGCGGATGAGGTTGGCCAAAAGAATAAATCATGACTTTCTTGATTATTATTGAATATTCAGAACTATATTTGGGCCATCAGTCCATCTCTCAGTTTATCCATCCATAATAACAACTGATACTTTATTGATCCCTGTGGGAAAATTCTCACCTCCCCCAACTTTGATGTCCATGAGAGCAAGCTTGGCCACCTCATGGGGCACCCATCTTCCAACCACTCACCTGAGCCTGGAGTCTATCCCAGGAAACAGAGGGGTGACCCTGGGTAATAAGCCAGTCCATTGCAGGCACACACACAAACACCATCATACTCTGGGCCATTCAGAGACCGCATGTCCTGGAGCCACGGCAGCCAAGGGGCCTTTGCTGAGGAGGATCCAGCAGTGCCTTCTGCCCCATAGCCACCGTTTCAGGAATCCTCATCAAACGGAAGCCGTCTCCTGCTTATTACTTAGAATTTCAAGCAAACGTGGCTTCACGTTCTTGGTAATAAAAGATAGACATACAGAATTTCTTGCCTGAATAGCAGTCATGGGGAAAATCTCGAAAAGATTTCAGGCTGTTTTAATCTAAAATCGATCGACGGCTCCATTTCGCAGAAAGGGACTCATTGATTGGGGACAGGGGAAAAGAAGCCGCCATGTCTGAGTGCCGTTAGGGCGAGGAACCAGTCACTCAGTCCGAGTCACTCCCCGCTCTCCAGGGCGATTACGGCCATTAGAGGTGGGGGGGCAGAGAGGATTACTTCTGTAGTCAAAAACAGAAAAATGGGTCTTTGTTGGATTCTCTATGACAGTGTGTATAAAAGAGTGGCTTTGCCAGCCACCAAAAAGAACCATGAGTGTGGCGCAGAGACACTCTACTGCCGGCCAGAGCATCTAATGAATGCTCAGTCACAAGGGGAAGTGGGACAGGAATAAAACTTACTAAACTTCTTCCTAAACTTCTGACGAAGCAAGAACCCATTAAGACTATTCAATAACCAGAAGCGCATCTTTAAGAGCAACAAAAAGTGGTATCAGGCTAGTGGAGGAGTTCTTGGAATGGACGGGTCTTGAGGCGGTTCTTGAAGGTGAAGAGCGAGTCTGATGCCAGCAGGTCGGGGATGCGATGGCGCCTTTGCGGAGAGACGTGAGGACTGCCACTACCTTGCATATTTCAGCAGGGCACAGACTACATGCACAATAGAGAAAGGTGTGGGCTGTGGAATTTCGCAGATGCTTGGCCTCAGTACCGCACATGGAAGTGTCTGTTTTACGGTTTATACATCACCAGGGTTTGAGCTACAGCAAAACGTAGGGCTTTTTTAATACTTAATATCTGGGAAGTATGCTGTGATAAAGCAGTCTGTTTGCAGCACCTCCAAATCACACTGTGTTTGTGTACTCTTAAAAGTTTACGCTGGCAAAATCAATTAGCGCCGCGTGGGAATGATTATGAGGTTAATATTATCAACACAACACAAAAAAACAATCTGCTTCAATTGCATTGATTATCTAAATCAGCCTTGTTTATAACCAAGAGGAAGTAATTAAAATATCTGATTGCTGATATAAAAGCCACACCCCCCACCCCCAATTTGAAATAAGGAAGCTGTGAACGTAACCAGGAAATGACACGCATTACCATTACGCTCTGTAATTCAGTAATTAACGCAATTAATCGAGACTAATGACTGATCCCCTTATGCTCTCCTTAACAGCCTGCAAACTGTAAACACTTTAATTCTCCTCGGTTCCCCTTCAAAGATGGCAATCGGAAGGTCCCTGTCACTTTGCTTGTCTGAGGGGGCCCACGGTGATCACGTGAGTATCCTCGTGTGTGGAGGCTGATCCTGCCTCGTGCCTTCTCAGAATCGGGTCTCAGAAGATGCAAGGCTTTGGCGCAATTTAAATTAATTGAGCCATTATTTGGTCGTTGTAGGGGTAAGGACGCCCGGGACACGACTGCAACGCGCAAAGTCGCAGCGAGACAGCCCCTACATCATGGATTGCGCTGTTCGCTCCATCAATTAGTGCCAATTAATTTGAAGCTGAGCTGGGATTAGATGCAGCGCCGGGGAGGGTGAGGGCTTCAGGAAGCATGTCGGTGACGCATGACTCACCGGCTGCGGTGCTCCAGAGGCACGTCGTCTGCAGCTGGGTGTCAGTGAGCAGCGCAGTCAGAAAACACAGATTTATCACGAGTGTAGATCAGGTGGCACGAGGCTAATTGCCAGGTAAAAGAAGTGGGCGGGGGGGCCACTGGCCAAATATAGGGTCACTGTTAAAACTCCCTGGCTGCATGTCACAGGTGGCTCCTGTCATCGTCAGAGCAGAGGTGTTTATCAGCTCTCTAACCATGCATTTGTGCGGGCCCCCTGTTGGCCACAAAGAGTCACTACATTAAGGGGGCCCCAAAGCGAGTAGGGCCCCAGAAACGGCGCACCAGGTCGAAGCAGTGGTGAGCAGGGCTGGATTATGTCAGCACGGAACACTAGGCATGCTTAATCGCATTAAGCATGTTTAGCTAGCAAAGACGAATAGAATATAGAGGAATACAGGTGAAGATTATGGTGCCAAAGATGTGCTGTTTCTTGCACATAAATGTTTTATGTAGATGTATTTTCTATTCCTATATTATTATTATTTTATTATTTTTTATTATGCATAGGATATATTTTCCTCTTGATGCCACTTGGACCCCCCCATGCTGATCGGGCCCCAGGCAGCTGTCTAGTTTGGCTCTGGCCCTGGGGGTGAGTCGGAATTTTTGTTGTAAATTACAAGACAAAAAATTAGTGTAAGTCACTTAATGAAAACAGTTTTACTAGCAGACTTTATTTACTGCAGACTTTATTTAGAGCCCAGAGTTTGAATATTTTTAGAATAAAAATGTAGCATGATATAGGACCGGGATGTTTCTATAATGCAGATGGAAGTGTTTAAATTGACACGTGCATCAAAGATCACATCAATCAGGCCGGCATCTTTTCATCATTATTAAATCAGCCAACATCATCTTTTACAGTCAACTTGCGCCAAGATTTCTATCACCAATCACAGCGCATTCCCTCAAAACACGACGGCCCCGACAGCCAATCGGGAAATGGACATGGAGTTAGGGGCAGCAGGGGGGTTGAAGCTTGCCATCTGCCCTCCTAGGGCTGATCATGTGACCCAGAGTGGCTTCCGAGGCACAGGCCAGATGTCTGTTTATAAAGTTTGCAGGGGATTGTGGGTAATTGCATTTCTAGGACTTAAGGGGGGGAAAGAATAATGAAAGACTCCTGGAAAAAAAACATCCTGCCCTGTTTCATACATCGACAGAGGTAAAAACACAGATGGGGTGCAGAGTCAGCCTTTAGGGTGTAGTGATTACTCTGCAGATAGCACCAGATGTGGTACTTCAGGTGCCCAGGTAGAACCTTCTACTTAGGCTCTAAAAATCCATCCTTGTTCAGTAATAAAACCAGATCATCCCGCAGTGAATCCCCAAGTTAATTATTCAGTGATCTGTTGGGTATTTTTGTTGGGATGTTTCTCAGGCTCAGGAACTGTGTTGACCCCCCCCCCCTTCCAGAATGGCTGCAGTTTCTGCTCAGTCAGCCTGTACGGCTGGATGGTCCATGCCAGGGTTTATGTTGTGTTATATAACCTCATCAGCCACTGCAGCCTGACTTACACCTGACAGACAGAAACTCCCCGGCTCCTTTAAAGCGGAGACAGAGGTGAAACGGCCCCACGACGCTCAGCCCGGCTTCTTCATTTCAGTTGCCCAAGAAAATTGTGCAAACTGCTTTGGTTATTTGAGGATCCATTCTAAAGGGCTTCATTCGATACGCCGCCCATCCCCCTCCACACACCCGCCCCCCAGTGTGTCAGAAGTCGATGCGGATTACATTTCTGCCGATGGGGGAGCTCGGTGAGGCCTCATTAGTGCAGTATTGTGTATGTTAACAAAAGCGGAACCACAGCTTATAGGGCTGGGGCTGTGATGTCAGTCTAAGGACACGCCTGTTAGGGCCACGCAGGACCATGCAGGACCACAACCTGCCCTCCCAAAAACTACAGCCAGGACTGCTCAATCTTATAGGCAGGACTTAGGCAGTCACCTAGGGTACCCCCTTCTGGCAGGATGTCAACTTTGCAAACCAGTGGGGCCGAACTGTGGTGGTGAAGCTTCGTAAGGGTGGGGAGGGTGCCAGCAGGGCAGCATGCCGGGGGGGCTCTCTGGTCTCTGAGTAACGATGGCACGCCTGTTACCATGGAGATAGACCCCCCCTCGCCGTCATTGGCTGGCTCCCTCCATGTCAGCACTCATTAAAAAACAATCCGGTTCCGAATGTAAACAAGCCCTCATTTCACTGGTCCGCAAGGAGCCGAAAGCGTCCACTCGAATGGAGACCAGAGGAGCACCTCGCCCCTTCCACACTTCGCTCCTCGCAGTGAAGGAATCGGCAGTTACAGGAATGTCATGTTTCCTCTGTGGCTGCTAAAGGCAAGGTGTCGGTGGAGGAGTGCGGGGCCGTGCACAGCACCCCGCCAGCAGCCAGGCGCTTTTCACAGAGAGCCCCCCCCCCCGACCGCAGCGGTGAGTCACCCCGGTCCGCCTTTGAGGCTACACTCTAAGAGCCGCCTGGCCCTCGATCGCAGTGGAGTAGCTCTGAGAGAGGTGCCCCCCCAGCAAACCCCCCACTGCCAGCAGAATGTGTAGGCCGTGTATCGCCCGGGAGGCGGGAGGTCTCGCCAGGCGTGTTAGCGTGCTGCCTTACGCATAGGACCGCACCCCTCCTCTCCGGCTGCTACGAGGGGCCGCTGTCGTCACGCTACTCCGACACGCTAACTCCTCACACAGGAGCCCCTCTTCTGATGTTTACCTGCCTAACCGAGCATTAGGCTGGGCTCTGCTCTGCTGGCTGGCATCCAGCGTGCCATAACTTCCGGAAGATTCAGTATATGAGAACTCATTGTTTTTCCAGAGCAGATGACTGTATCTGAACACAAATAAATGGCTCACAGCCACATCAGCATTACAGCCTGTTGGGTACTTAAGGACTTTCAGTTTAAAGCTCCAGCACAAAGCTGCCATGGACTCTCTCCTAATACTAAGTTAAGCTACAGATATCAAGGCCCAAGTCTGATTCTTGAGGCATTTCACACATCATCCTTGTGACCACGAAAGGAGCATCCACTGATGGGACGCCACGTGCATCTCAAGGGCCCAAGGGACTTTGAGACGGTGGCAATAACAACCAATCACAAGCCAGCAGCGGCGGAAGACAGACCTGTGCATTTCTTCAGGATTCCAGGGCGTCTGCCATGCGATCCCAGCCTGCAGCCGAAATTCTCCTCCCAAAATTCCGCAAACCACACGTTCCTCCTATTATTGGACAGGGACCGGCTTCTGAAGTACCTGTCAAATGCTGTGGGGTGGGTGGACGGGGGGTCAGGGGGATGGGGGGGGGGGCATGAAGGTGCCAGATTTCAGTGATCAGGTTTCTCAGCCGAGCAGCCAAGAACACCTTCCCTGCCGTGAGGCTACCTGTGTGCCCCACTCCCCATTAAAAGCGCAGTTATTCATTCTCCCTCTCCCTACTGGGGGGCCTGTAGCATGCCACTAAGCCCAGCCCAAACACTCCAGTCTGCCCAGCCCGTCCACCGCATGCCCACTTCTGGACACAGTGGAGACTCTAGCCAATGAGTGAACACAATGTCAAAAGTATGGCTCATTTGCATATATAATATTCTGCTTTTCCAGTGCTGCCTTGAATGTAATGTAGAGACACTGTCTCACAGAACTCTTTGAATAAAGAGACACTTTGTCCTAGTTTCCATCCCTGGCTCTGTGGTTCTCCAGTCAGCGCCATCAGTACAGTCACCACTAGGGTTAATCCTGTTTAAGATGAGACCTCCTTCCCCCGGCTAAGCTTGCCCGACTAGCGTGGCTCTTAAGGGGGCTGAAATCCGCCTGCTGCTGTGCTCCGCTGCGCACATGTGAGGAAACTCATCAAGGGAAGGTCAACAAAAGCGCCAGGAGCTGGGAGCTCTCTGCTGGGGCCATCGACGCTCCCCAAAGAGAGGCAATGCCAAGCATTAAGCCGGCTGCGCCCTCCCCATCCTCTCTCCTCTCTCCCTTCTCCTCTTTCTCCTTCTTCCATCTCCTCTCTTCTTACTCCTCTTTCCTCACTCCCCCCTCTCTCCTCTCTCCCCTCTCCTTACTCCTCTTTCCTCACTCCTCTCTGCCCTCTCTTCTTCCTCTTTCCTCACTCCCCTCTCCTTACTCTTCTTTCCTCACTCCCCTCTCTCCTCTCTTCTTACTCCTCTTTCCTCACTTCCCCCTCTCTCCTCTTCTTACTCCTCTTTCCTCACTCCTCTCTCTCCTCTTCCCCTTTCCTCACTCCCCTCTCTCTCCTCTCTCCCTTCTCCTCTCTCCCCTCTCCCTACTCCTCTTTCCTCATTCCCCTCTCTCTCCCCTCTTCTTACTCATCTTTCCTCACTCCCCTCTCTCTCCTCTCTTCTTACTCCTCTTTCCTCACTCCTCTCCCCCTCTTCCACCACGCGCTACATACCATCCACTGAAGCCCGCTTAGGGAGGATGGTCACGGCCCCCTCAGCCACCCTCTCCTGCTGGATGACCGGGGAGATCTTCGAACCCCAGCTGTCAGAGCCCACCCACAGGAAGTGACCCGTCTGATTGTTGCGCTTGGCAGCATCAAGGATCCGCCTAAGGAAGACAGAGCAGAATATGAAAACCTCCTGTCCACAGGTACGCACAGGCACGCACAGACACACACACACCCTCTATGCTTCATGGTGTTGCTTCTCTAACCCCTCTGAGCTTCTTCAGAGCCCCACCTTTGACATTTGGTTTATATAACCGTCTCAAGATTAATGCACCCCCCCGTCCTGACCCGAGATCACTCAGAAGACAAAACTAGATCATCCCCCCCCCCAAGGCTGTCCCACTTCCAGTCAGATCTGGCACATCTCAGCAATTGACCAATTACCTTCCTACGAGCAGGGGGGATAAAAGCTAAGCTGAATGTGTGCGCCTCGCGAAGACTGATGTGACCCTGGCAGCACCGCAGCAGCCGGGTCTTTCTGAGAGGTGAGGCGTGGCAGCGGCAGGCCTGCGGATCAGAGATCTCATGCAGATCTCACTGGCTCCCAGAGGCAGCACAGCCCTGGGCGGGGTGGGGGGGGGTTCACCTCACCTGATATCGTCCTCATTAGCAAACATAATCACAGCACGGGCGTTGGAGGTCTCCAGCAGCCGGAGGATTATCTTGTCAAACTCCCCCTGCTTGGGTTCCCTGGGGATCTTCAGGGACTGTGCGATGCACACGCCACCTGCAGGGAGACGGGAGGACGTCACATCGCCATGGAGATGGACCGTCCCTGTACCGCTTGCTTCTCGGAGGGTCAGAGAAAGGGGGGGCAGTGAGAACAAGTTTGTCGGCGGGGTATCCTTGGCATTGTTTCCTGTTTCAGCTCCCCATTCATACTGACAGTCAGTGCTGGTATTCACCCCCAGTCAAACCAAGTATTTGTGTGGGGCCCCTGGAGATAGGGGGTCCCCTGTTGGCCACAAACAGTCACTACACTAAATATTGAATAAACAATTCGGGCTATTTATTTAGTTTTTGAAGCATCTTGGGGGGGGGGGTGACTCTGCAGTTTACCAGGGAACAGTGGTAACATTCTGCACTTTAAGCAAACATTTAAATTCAAAGTAATTAAAGATGTTTGTCCCTGGGAGAATGTCATTCAGCATTTAATGGGCTGCTTCTTCTTATTTCCAAACCTCACCATGATATCAGCTCGGCGTTCTGGAACACAAACAATCCCGTCCTGGTCGCGCGGCCCAGTTCATGAACAGCCGCACCCACCCCCCCGCCTTACGGTGCCGCTCACTTTGGACACACCCTGGCCCCCCACCAACGTGGCCATGCGGCGGTACACGGTCACCCCCCCCCATCTCACCTGTCCCACACTGACTCTGGCCGTCTTTAGTACTTAGTAGATCAAGGCTAATTCTAAACTTATTACACAGCAACCCAGGCATACAGAAATAGTGCCATTAATTAAAATTGAGCTGCTGACGCCTGTGTTTGGCTGGACTGCTTGAACAGCTTCATAACCGCACAGTCAACATGAGTTCTGCTTGTTAAAATGGATGCCTTTTTATCTCCTTGCATAAGCAGTTCTGCAGTCAGACTTCTTCAGAAGGAGATAAACACAATTATATCTGCTGTAGTACCAGAGGAAGCCTGGCTCCCAGCACCAACGCAGCTGCACCACCAACCGCTGATCACTACTGGCCTACATTTCCCTACCATTCAAATCCAACCCTTTCATGTTCTGAAAAAAAAAACACAAAATTCAAAGAGAAACAAATTCATATTCATGGTTTTGGTTGTTCTCAAAGCAGCAGTTCTTTTCTAATAAGAGGCTTTTGTTATAATAGCAGACGTTTTCAAAGTTTTATACATTAAGTATATTCCATAATCATGAATGGATGTTTACTGTAAAACACTGTATTCTCCTACATAAAAAGCACTGAGACTGCACATTTATGCTCAGAAAGTCCCCTGGTACTCATGACACAGAATGCGACATTGAGTTTAGCACCACCTGGTGGAAAAATAATTTTATCGACACTTTGCCCCGCCAGTGCGTAACCATGGTGATGCCACAACTCTAGTGGAATGGGCTGACAAGTGCCAAGGTTGCCATTATAGACAGGAAGTCTTAACCCTCACTTGAACTCAGTCAATTAACCTTTGTTAGGACAGCGACCCCTACAGGCAGCACCTGTATCTGCTTCTGTGACATGTGCGAGTATACCACACCCAATACAAAGTGAAACATCAGTCAGTGTTTATCTGGAATATCGGTATTTTCCTAGTCATTTTTAATGGTGCAACAAGCTCAAATATTCAAACGCGAGGCGTGCCGGAACATTATCACACACCCCCCCATTAAGCGTGCCGAGGAGCGGTAAGCATGGGGTACCAGCCAGCTTCGGCGCTCGTGTTCAGAGCCTGTTGGGGCATGTAGTGGTAAGGCGTGCTCCGCAACAGCACCGTGTTATGCACGCTCAGACTCCGCGAGGCGCGCTACGCGGTAATTAACTGACCCCACGCTGATCAAGACGGCCGCTGAAGTGCTCTCGGTTTGGCGAGTCCCTTAAATTTTTCATTATTACATTATCTGCCTGCCATGAAACATAAGTAATTGGATCTAACCCACTGTGCCAATCAGAGAGCACACAGTCTGGGGAGAGTGGGAGCTGTTGTGGGGAATGCCTGTTGGGGCGGTGGGGGGGGGATTCACAGGTTCTGTACTGTGTAATTAGCTGTGTTTTTTTTAATCCTGACTCCTTACTATGCAGCGATTTGTGATGCAGACTCAAAGGGAGCCGGGGGTGGCTGGGAAGGCGATTTGTGCATCGCTGGGGCGGAATCTGCTCCGGCCCGCAGACTGTCATAGCCAGACGGCTCCATTGCTCCGTTTCGTGGTTAAACTGGTCCGGAAGCTGAAGAGTACATCTGCATAATCCCCCAAGACTGTCCTCCTGCTTTACAGGAACGCAACAATTGTCGTTTCCTGTTACTGGTGCTGCACTCCACCTCTCCACCTTCCACGCACACATGCGCGCACACGCACACACACTCACACACATGTGCACACGAACACAGACTCGCACACACGTGCACACACTCACACACACGCACACGCCCCATTCACCTCGCCTCCGCAGATCGGAAGCCGATGAGGTCTCAGACGGGTGTCCATTCCGGGTTTAAATTGGGTGGGAATCAGCATCGCAGAAGCTGGGGGGGGGGGTACCTTATCAGGGGTGACAGTGCCGGAAGGGAGCGTGCAGATTGTTAATAAAATCGTTATTATGAAACGCAGCACGGGAACACCCTCCCGGTTTACTTAGAGGCGTGCATGGCCACACTGCTTGGCAGTCAGCGGAACCTTCCGGAGCAGCCCGGTTCCCCTATCCAAACAGAGCCAGTGCAGGTGATGAGGCCTGGCGGCCGACTCTCGGGACCGCCGCCCCAGGCCAGCTTGAGGACAGGCAGATGAGTGTCTAAGAGAAGCAGGAAGCCTTCAGTCAACGGCAACATGGACCACCTGGCATACCAAGGTGCATCCTATGCACGGACCTCACACTGCAAACTAGTGTGGATAAGGTAGGGAAAAAGCATCTGATCTGAGATCAGCCCCTCCCAATCGCCTGCAGACACTGCCTCAGTTTCAGCACGGTTAGTCAACGTGCAACAATAATCATAGGGGATTATACACAGCGAAGGCAACAACTGCATCCCAGTGCCAGGACTCGTAGCAAGCCTCATTACTGCTATTCTAAAATAAAAAGTCCACTGCTTTAAAGGAACAATTCAGTGCCAAACCACTGTTCTTAAATGCCTCCGCTAGCAGAACAAGAGATTCGCAAGAGCAGCACTGGCAGAAGTTTCACTTCCAAACCTCAATATTTACCGTTAAATGTTCAACTACCGTGAAAGTATTAGTTTGCAAGCCTCCCTAAAAGCTGCTTACAATGTCGGCATTTAGCAGAGATGAATTATTTAATGGCACCAACAGGACTTGGTGCATAAATACTGCATTCAAATGTTTCTCATCGAGAGTTCTGTTCAATATACCTTTGGACTTCGTCCAACTCAGCGAAGGAGTACCAGGTCTTGGGGGTGAGTAACAGATGAGATACGTTGGCAGTGATGTCAGGAAGGAATGGTGTCGTTTGTCAAGAAGGGTTCTGCTGGTGTCTGAGGACTCCGTTACCCATCATCCGCTGCTCAGTTGTTGCATCTCGCAGGTGTCCCCCTGTTCTGAACCATCTCTTGCGTGACGGCAGGGGCACTTTTCGCATGACGCTGACATTCAGTTCGGTCACAAATCTGGGTGCCATGTGTGGCAGCATGCAGCGGGACTCGCGGAGGTGAATTTATCATTAATGAAAGCCGTGATGGGGAATGAGGTGTCCACATCCCAGGGCAGACTGAGCAGCCGGACAGGCGGACATTTCCCGTTTCAGTGCCTCTAACACCATGGTGGCCTTCTCGGTTAGTGGGAACATCCACCACTCAATCCCGAACACAGCAAGGGTGAAATGAGGAACATTTCAGGAAGCCAAAAGCGTCAGGTGAACATAGGCTGCAGGCCTGGAAGAATCTGGTCATTTTTTTGACATTAAGTTACTCCTACCAACTACAATCACAACTGTGCGTAGCGCGGGACTTTATTAAAAAAGCTGAGGGGTCACTAATGAAAGACAGCAGTCCTTCTGACTATGATTTTCAGGGGCTTGAAATGGAAAAGTACCATGAGAAACACCCTTTATGAACCAGGAAACAGGAAGTCTGGGATTGCAGAGGTAAATCTTTCAGTCATGACATATGACAGCAGCAAATACACGGCTCCTGGGATTTGGGTGGGAGACAGAACCCTCGGCGGCAGCAGGGACTGCTTCCCCAGAACAAAATCTTGCTGCCCAAAGTTCTGAAACAAGACAATATGCTGGCAGAAACTGCAGCCGGAAATGTGAAGCACCATTCAGCTCATATGGAAGGCCTGCGAAGCTGCAGAGGACCATTCTCCCCCATTAGACCTCCTGTGATGCATGGAGACTCTTTCACTTCAGCATCACATGTCTACAAAGTCATTAAAAAAATGCTTTTACTGTACACAGCTGTATGAACCAAACAAATGATTCTACTGTTAATGTCCCAAGAAATTTGCTCCAGGACTCCGCTGCTGACGTCAGTTTCAGGTTCTCGGTTCTCGGTTCCAGACTCTGGGACTCGTCACCACAACATGGGTAATTCATACGCTGAGATTTAAAGTCCCCTGCTGTCTTTTGCATTTTTCTCATTTGCAGGTGAATGCAATCGGTTTGGGGCAAACTTGCAACACTTTTTGGCTCAACTGCAAAATGCTTCACTGCAGCAGTGAAGGACAGAAAGTTTAGGTTAAACTGACCCCAGGAGGTAAGTGATGAAAGCTTTTTTCACACTAGGAGTTGGGGGCAGTAATACTCCCTAGGGCTAAATGGACGGCGTGCTGGCCTCGCCTGACGTGCTGGGCGGCCTTTTGTCCTAGCAGGCGGCATAAGGGAACCATCCAATAGACACAATGGAAGGCATGTTGTCTTCCAGTAAGCGGGGGCTGGACCAAGGTTGGGTTCTGCCTTATGGGGACAAAAGGGAACTGAAAGGAGGCGAATGGTAGGTTTGGGTTTGGGGGAGCGGGTGACGGGGCGCAGGAGGAATGAACACAGATAATTACAGACACCCGTCTCTCTTAGGCGAGACCCCACCCCTCCAATCGTCACAGGGGCTTTTCCATTCCACACAACAGCACGACTCACTGGAAACTGGGACACAACTTTGCAGTTATGGTGACTTTCCAAGGCAAATTGAGTAATTAGTACCAGGGGTCTCGTAAAGAAGGGGAAAGTTAGGATGATCCCAAGAGTGACAGGGGCCCTAAAATACTTGGAACATAACTGGATTGGGGGCCCAGAGCCGCACTAGCTCACCCCTGACTAGTATTGAACTTAAACTTTAGAATGCAGTCTAAAATGTAGAATAATCGATACTGGCAGGTGCACTGGATGCATTACCTTCTCAATGTACCGCAGTTTGATATATCATTATGATGGGACATTACCAAAAGATAAATGTGAGAAACACTGTTCAGCATGTTAATCTTTTTTTGTTTAGTCTCTGGTGGACGGAAGATGACATTTTATATCGGTCAAGATAGGGTGTCAGTCCCCGACAAGCAGGGCAAGTCTTAGAAATGACGCGGCAACAAAGCCTGACATTAGCACAGTGCACTGGCGAGGGATAATCGGCGTGTAACTGAATGCCAGGCACCCCGCCCCAGTGCAAGCAAGCGGTGCCTAGAGGTCTAGGGTTGGCATTTGTCAAAATAAGGTCGAACATAAAAGAGAAAGTAACCTGGGGACGGCGTGATGTTCAGCGACACCCTTAATAAATCCTCTTTCTCTCTCCGTCTTCTCCTCGGCCCCGAAAGAGCTTTAGCTCATCGATCGGACGCGCCCAGGTGTAAAGCGGCATCAGCCCCATCGCATCTCGGGCTGCCTTGTCAGCCAGATAAAAACCCGCCACTCTGTTTGTTTTAACCAAGACAAGAAAAAATAAAACTGAAAATGACACGTCCAGAGCCACTTTGTACGTGACTCTTCTGGTGGTAAATTACAGGCTGTGTGGGCACACCACCGTGCTTTTTGCACTCCATTAGGTTTTTTTCATCGAACGCTGTCGTCCTGAGAAAAAGTTTTTGCTAAAGTGTCCTGTCTAGAAGAATGGCTACATATTTCCAGCCAAATGGTTCCAAAAACGGTCCTATTTTGTTTCAAGTGCAGTTTGACCCCATTCTGACACCTGACCATCAGATACACCCCCCCCCCAAAACCCCAAAACCCATCATCCTGTCTCAGTCCTCAAGGAAGGAATGATCCTTGGTCAGGGCAATTACATCATCAGCTGTGTCTCCCCATGGCAACAGCATCACGGCGCCATGGCGACATCAGATCAGCACAGACCGACATCGACAAGTTAGCAAATGAAACCTTATAAATGATTGAGTGAAATAAATAAAAGCATAGATTTATTAAGTTCAAAGAGGAGAAATCGAGCTATCCATCAGTAAGAGGCATTAAGCAATTGAAAATGCGGTTTGTTTCCTAGAGACTAGGCTGCCTTTGATACGGTATTAATATCCTTCAAGGTGCACAATCTGTGGCCTACAAACCACGTTAAGGCTGATTTATGCTTCCCTCTCAGACCTGATATTTATTTGCAGTGAACGCAGCTGTGTGGACCAGCGTCACCTAAGCTTCGGCAAGACGCACCTTCAGATGTAATACCCCGATGCAAGCTTTTACTGCGTATCTACAAACATTTACATTGCAAGTCGCCATTTTGCCAAGACGTCCACTAGGTTATTAGGGTGATAAAATTCAGCCCACCAAGACGGCCAGAGTGTTTGGAGCCAGCCGCCCACATCACCCACCCCACCTCCATCTGGTGTCAGAAGGTCTGAGGTCGTCCTCAAGGGCATCTCGGCATGGCAGAGACACTTGCTTGTGGGGGACAAGTGACATTTGTCTGCGGATGAGGTACGAGCCCTCCTCCAGGGGCTGTGCCACACCCTTCCTGACTGGCCACCTGTGGGTTCCATTACCGTGGAGCCTGGGAGCGGGATGCGTGTCCTCCAATCAGACGTCTTCAGTGGTTCCCTACTGCAACTCCACGGGAAACTCCAGAGACACTCAGCCCCCGCTGCCCCCCGCACAAATGGCCAGCCACGCCCTGTGTCAGTTTACTCAGAACACGCTTTCTGCTATGTTTTCAGCTCACTGAATATTTCAGGAAACACATAACTCATGTATTTGTGAGGAGCGTAACCATGCCCAGCAGAAAGGACGGTACCGTCTGGGAAAAAGCAGTTCCTCACAACAGAGATACTCAGAATGAAAGCGCTGCTACAGGCCTGTGCCACAGAGCGATGCTTCTTCAAGGGGACAGAGGGACACCTACTGTTAATAAAATAAAGAGAATCGCCCTGTGGCACATCATGTTCTCCGGGCGAGAGGTCCTTGCTAAAGTTCACGATGAAATCGCATCGTTCTGGCAGGAGTGCTCTGCGGCTTTATCGTCGATCTCATCTTACTCGTAGATTCAGCGGCTCGCTGGCCGATTCTCCTGAATCAGGCCCGGCAGAGACACGGGAAACTGAGAAGCACAGCCTCTGGGTTTATCAGTGCTTTCCAAGCTCGGGCTTTTTAATTATACCTTATCTTAATGGGCTGTTGTTTCCCTCACCACCTCCATCCAGCTAATGGATGCAGGGACCCTCCTTCTCTTCTGACCCGTTTGCTGTTATGAATCTGACCCGTGTTGTCCTCATCTGGGCCAGATTCTGGTCTGATACCATCGTAGGTAAAGGGAGGATAGCTTCTTGGGCCCTGCTCAAAAGTCATCCCCAAACTAAATGAACAGCTAGCAAGCAGAGCCAGACTGTAGCTAGCTAGCTGGTTAGCAGAACATGCTGCTTCAGCAGCTCCTAAATAAGGGAAGCGTTTATATAATATTTAGTGTCGTGACTGTTTATGGCCAACACAAATGTGTAGTTTGAGTGGTGGTAAGCATCACCCCTGATCACAGGAGCCATTAGTCCTCCAGGCCGGCAGGTCAGGCACCTCACATCCTGCACCAGGCCTGCCTCCCTTTTTCGGAACGCATTGTGAAGTCATGTGATCACTGGAGCTTCTGCCATTGGTGCAGACGGTACATAAAGTATCAGCACCGGGCACAAGGCTCTCAGCATCACGAGGATGCCCCGTGATCGTAAAAAAATAATATGTCTGTTATTATGCAACGCACTGAAATTCTGTCACACATTCTATGAATAAAATTAGGATTTTACAGCCACTTTTCATCGGCAATGCTGTTATTTACAGGGAGATGAGACTTTTACAAGCCGTTCTCTAATGCTCCAGTCTCATGTGAGACACCCCTAACATGATTTACTCCCTCAGTTCCTGGCCAGCAGGATTTAGGTGGCTCTGTGCCTCATTCCGGATGATCCCTTGGCACAAGGGTTCCCCTCACGCACCCTGAAGTGCGTAAGCCGCGGGGGAGGCGCTGTTGGCGGGAACAATGTCAAAAAAAACCCTATTTGGTATAGATAGATGCAGATTCACTCAGATGGGTGTTTTACTGAGACACCTGAGCTGAAGTGCCCTACTCTACAGAACAACAACCGAGCGTCTGAATCAGCAACCCTCAGGCTGAAGGTCCCTGTCCTCAGAAACTCTGCTGCCATCTGGCTAAACCAAACTAACGAGCGGGCGCATTTTCACCCCGATAGAAACATAAGAAATTTAATCATCAGGGTAGTTTCATGCAAAAAGCACTTCTCTCAGATGTCCGCTATCCACAGCTCCCAATAAGCTGTTTATGTCAGCTTAATGCATAGTTTTTAAAATCTCCATTAAGCATCGCTAGATTAATTAAAACAATTAATGCGATATATGAGTTCTGCACTTGGACCATTTTTTTTTAAGAGAGGAGAGGAACAAAACAAAAGCATCAAGGCTATCGGGAGCTAATGAAAGTGAAGAGAGAAGGACGCCATCGATATCCGTCCGTACATAAGTAATGCACAATTAAGAGCGAGTTCATTTAACCATGAGTGCAGCCAAAGCTCCAGCAAGAGCCCCGTGCATCGAGCTGCAGCAATGCATTCTGGGCTGGGGTAGGTAAGCAGGTCATGTGTTTAAATACTGGATGGATGGATTTGACGCTGCACTTAGTGATGAGTGGCCCAGTGGAGCTACACCAAGCCTGTGTCTTGTGTGAGTAATTCTCTGTATCATTTAGCTCAATAACATCCACACATTTTCTGAAACTGGTTCCCCTATTCAGTGTTGGGGGGGTCCGGAGCCTATACCAGAGGCTACAGGCACAAGGCAGGGAGCAGTCCAGGACAAGGCACACTGACACGGGTTTTGGGACTGTGGGGGGAAACCAGAGTACCCAGTGGAAACTCCACAACATCACAAGGAGAACATGCAAACTCCACACACAGAACCCTCACGGAGACTCGAACCCAGGTCCCAGAGGTGTGAGGTTCCAATGCTAACCACTGTGCTGCCCCCTTGGCTCAATAACAGAAACACAAATACATCATTCCTCCACCCAAAACTGTCCCCCCACCAGATTCAACCAAAGAAGCGTCACTGTGACACACTAAGGGCACAATGAAAAGGCATATAACACTGTGAAATTGTTCCAAAGCTCCAAAGTAAATAGTGTAAGATGTACCACCAGGCAATTACTAGTGATTCATTCCTCGGTTCACCTAGGAACACAAACTGGCCGTCTAATTTACAGCCATGTCCACCCCAGCTTCACGGAGCATTAAAACACTGCAGGATCGAGTTAATGTCCCTGCCTCGCGCTCCTCGTCTGTCAATCCTCTGGCCTGTGAGTGAGGTTCAGCCTTGTGCGTGTGCTGTGCATCAAAGACACGAGGAGAGGTGTGAACACGCTGACGCGATCGTGCCCCGTACAGCCCTGTGCATGTGCTCTGCACCAAAGACACAAGGAGAGGCGTGCCCCGTACAGCCCTGTGCGTGTGCTGTGCATCAAAGACACGAGGAGAGGCGTGTCCCGTACAGCCCTGTGCGTGTGCTGTGCATCAAAGACACAAGGAGAGGCGTGCCTCGTACAGCCCTGTGCGTGTGCTGTGCATCAAAGACACAAGGAGAGGCGTGTCCCGTACAGCCCTGTGCGTGTGCTGTGCATCAAAGACACAAGGAGAGGCGTGTCCCGTACAGCCCTGCTATCATCCTGCTGTTAAAATCAAAGAGACAAACAGACAAACTGAAACACATATCTCACATATCTGGATAAGGACATTAACCACATTAGCAGCAAACTAGCGGAAGTCTAAGCACAGTATGAATAATAATATATTACTGTTACATATCGCAATATAACTTCTGTTATTCCAAAGCACCCACAAATGGGGGCATGTTTTTATTCATAGATAAGTTTTATGATTTACAACAGGCCCATTTTTCAATTTCAGCACGTTATGTAAGGGTTTTTCGCTTCTGCAGTCAGAACTAAAATAATATGCTGATTTATACCAATCGCTGGGCTTAGCCAGTCATATTTGCCAAGTATGCAGCTCGTTACCTCACCATAATTATCCATAAACACGCAAGTTTAGCCTGCATTCCCTATTTGTGCATTAATAGAAAACCACGCTGGTACAAGGCTGGCTACTCGCTTTTAAATCCCCCATTCACTCTTGTGGTTCGGGTGAAACTGAGCTGGCACCTCTTAGACAGCTGCGTAAAAGGCAGAGATTAAGGCTTAAGTTTCCCTTAATCACCCGTTTTTAAGTCATGCTTATTAACGAATGTCGGTAGTCTGAAGGTTGCCTTTACCCCAAACTGCAGACTGAAAATGTCCCTAAAAGGAGCTTTTGAAGGATATTTCATTGTAATAATTGATAACTGTCATTTGGAAAGGTTTGGCACTGAACTGAAGTTGATATGCAAATCAATTACACACAAAATAGTATTAAATGCAGCTTAATTACATACTGAAGTCCCAAGAGTTTAAAGGGTTTATGTTTTGCCATACTGAGCTCCACATCAGAGGAATTAAGAGCACTTCTGAAATTCTCCTAAACAAATGATGTCATTAAAAATGGCCACCATAAATAAAGGTTTCGGAACCCATCAATAAGGTTAGAGTAAACCCTTATTCAAACCCCCCAACATAAAGATTTAGCTTCAATTTTCCGTCCTGGCAACACGCTTAATCTATCTCCCCTCGAAACCGAGGACCAACAGAAATGTAATACTGCTTAAGAATGACTTTTCTTATCCATACAGAGCTTAATTTCTGATGCTGTGGTCCGGTCAGTAAGCTCCCATAATGAAATTTCTCAACTGACACATGCACCTCCTTTTCATATGGCTGGAAGACACTGAGCCAGATGATTTTGATAACAGTATTATGGAATGTCCCCCAGAGACGAACTGTCGAACTGTCGCTAGTCATAAATTCCCCTGCTGTTCCTTAAGCAAGTTTCAGATTTGCTCACCAACATGAACAGGACCTTCACGTGATCAGAACATTCTCTTGGCGGCTCTCCTACTCTTCCAGTTCACCAAATAAGGAAGCAAATAGGAGAAAAAAGTGACAAGATGGCCGACGCCGAGGCCTACCATGACATGTCTGGTTCCTTCTGATGTTCTGCCAGCATAAGGGCTTCCCCATGTTCGGCACTAAGCACCAGTCTTCCCAGTAATCTCACATAATCAGAAGCTTACCAGTTTGTTAGCAGAGGGCAAATGCCAATAAGGGAATCTTACACAGGAACTCTCGGCAAACTCAAAATGGCACCTTCGACAGAGAAGACTTCACTGCCCCCCAGTTCTTCCTTAGGCAGATACAGCATTGGGGAAAAACAGTCTGGGATTAACATGGCGCAGAGGCACCGATGCTCCAAGAAGGCAGTGAAATTACCCCTTTTCCAAACAGAAACGCAAATCTACAATCCTCCGGCCCACTATCTCCATACGTGGACTATCAGTTTGCTGGCCACTGACCCAATAATAAAGAGACAGGTGTAGGGTATGATAGGACCAAAGAGAGGATGGAAG
>JAODKN010000063.1:33387666-33399581 GCA_026774425.1 Petrocephalus zakoni
GGGGGGGGCGGGGGTTGGGACGAGAGATTCAGCGGAGCAGAGAAATTACGAAAACAGGCTCTCAGTTTAGTTATTCTCGTCCCTGAGCTGGAGCTGGACGGCCATTGCTGTGACATAAACACTGAGGTGTAATCGCCACAGCAACAGGGCCCGTCCGCCTCCGATCCATCACAGGCAGAGCCACAGAGCACCTCCCAAAGAGGGGGGGGTCTCCTCCATGCGGCACCGTCATTCAGAACGTCACGCCAGCAGCCAGTAAACATTTCACTTTATAAATTGATGTAAACGCTCGTTTCCTACTTACAGTACATTTATTTAGCAGATGCCTTTATCCAAAGCAACATGTTTATTGAGAGAGTAGGGAGAGTAGGGTCAGACACTCCCTGGAACAGCTGGGTTAAACGGGCTTAAAATCCTATCCAAACTTTCCCCCGTTGAAATTCCGCCTGAGATGGTGACCTTTGACCTTGGTCAGAATTGGTCCCCGTAGATGCGAGCCTGCCCTCGGATTGGCTGCACTTCTCATGCTCTCATATTTGAAAGGCAAGTGGCTCTGTGTTAAAATCCCTCATGCCACTGATTTCATTAACCTTCATTTTGAATAATGTCCTCATCCATTAACCATCAAAAGCAAAGGTCCTGTTAGGAACTTAAACAATCCCTATAAATTATGGAAACACTGATTGCATTATAATTTCATTATGAATGCATACATTTGTTCCCACTTTCTCTTGTTATATTGCAGCAACTTTAGAAAAAAAAGCCTGCTCAGTGCCTGGTGTGTGCATACGTGTTAATGAGACCCCAGCCTCCACCACCACGCACCATGATGTCTCGGCAAGACGGCGAGTGCTGAACACAAGCCTCTTATAATTAGGCAGCTCTGGCACTCAGGAAAACCCTGAAATAAAAGCTCACCGCTGGAAATGTTTAATGCTGACAAATAGCCAGTGAGCTACTCCCACCAGCAGGACACCAAGTGGGGAAATATAATACAAATAGTCATCATCCATCCATCCATCCATCCATCTATCCATCCACCCATCCATCCATCTGAAATACAAACACACTCAGAACATATATGGAGGTGAATGTGTCACTATGGGAGTTTTTCCGCTGATTCATTTTTAATTTAGAGTTTGTATGCACTGGGATCACTACTACCAAATGAAACTCCTTCAGGGCAGGAACGATCCGGAACTCATCTTGGGAATCAAGAGAGCAGGATTAAACACCGGCATTAATCCAGTGCCGAGTAATAAGTGTTTATTTGTGCGTTTATTTGCAGGTAAAGTAGTTATGGATGGATGAGTCGTACTTTATCTTGTGTTTCCTGTCACGCAAGCTGATCCTCCCTTAATCTCCCGGTTTTTAATTTGAATAAGCAAACCGACCATAAATCAAACCAGAGAATAAAGTCAAAAGAAGCTTTTTTGTTTGTGCTCCCTTTGAGACACAGAAGCTCCAGTGTAGCTCAGCAGTTTGCTGTTACTAAGGAAGTCTTTTGGACCCCAGTTACAAAACCAGAAACCAGAGTAAAACTGAAGCTGGAGAGAACAGGCACGGGACATTCTGGCTGAGCTGAACTCTGCACGGCATGCGATCCCGGCCGCGGACTCACCAGTACAAAACACAGCGGAAACCTCTCACCCAGCGACACACCAGGTATGTGCAGATGGAGGCTTCTCAGCACCCGCCCCGTGCACCAGAATGAATGAACATGCCCCCCTTTTATGTTCCATGTGTTCTTTTTCAATAACCAACCATTACACAAAATTCACCCTGGGTGACTTCCCACCAGTTGTGCAAATTTGGCAGTTGCTCACGCTTACCCCTGAAAAAGCCTGTACATGTCATGTCCTGTCCGTTCGACCCCTCTGTGTGCCAGCCCCCCTCATTAACCCCGTGAGAATCCTCCTGTTTCCGGCTGTTTCTCGTTTAGTGTTAATGCTTTTGTGTATTTAGTCCACGTTCGAGTCTGTTTCCCTAGTTCGGTCATTGTCGCTGCTTATGTTCGCTTGTAGTGTTGTTGGCTCCCGCGGTTACCCTGCTTCCCCTGTATTACGTAATAAACGCCCCTCGAACGGGCTGAACTGACTGCCGCAGCCATGGGTCGTTCCTCCCGTCGCCGTCCATGACAGAATGACCGAACTCACCTCACGACCCAGCGGCCGCAAGCCGGCACCACCCGTGCCACCTTACCTAGACGGCGAGGACCCTGGCGGCTTCTTCCTCCTGCGGGGGAACCAGCCACTGACCAGCGAAGAATGGACATGGCAGCGGATGCTGGAAGAGGAGGACGTCTCCGTGGATGCCGCCGCCGACCCGTGCGCCCTCGGGGGGCTCTATCGGATCCGCCTCCCTCTCCGTGGGTAGTGCCGCCATGTTGCCGGAACCAGCCGCTTCTCCCTTTTGGGGAACAGGCCTGGTCCTTAAAGGGGCCAGGTCCGTAAAAGATGTTATCCCGCGGATCCCCAGGAAGGTGGTACCGGCGGCACCCGTTCCTGTCTCCGGTCTGGCGCCTGTCTCGCCGCCTCTCTCCGTGCTGCCGGCGCCTGTCTCGCCGCCTCTCTCCGTGCTGCCGGCGCCTGTCTCGCCGCCTGTCTCCGTGCTGCCGGCGCCTGTCTCGCCGCCTCTCTCCGTGCTGCCGGCGCCTGTCTCGCCGCTTGTCTCCGTGCTGCCGGCGCTTGCATCGGCGCTGGTTCCCGCCCTTGCTCCTGCCCTTGTCCCGGAGGTTCCTGCTCCTGCCCTTGCCCCGGAGGTTCCTGCTCCTGCCCCTGCCCCTGACTCCGCTCCTTCTTCTTTGGAGGAGGAGTTGGAGTGGGACCCTTCCGGGCTTGCCCTTTTGGACTCTGGTAACTCTGTCGGCCGCCTGACTCCACAGCCCTGTCCGCGACGGGGCAAGTCCCGGCGGTGGCCCCGTCTCTCCATTTCTCGGAAGGGACGGGGACACCTGCGTCGGGGTCGGTTCCCGCCCACCTGCCCCCTGGCTCGCCCTCGGTCGCCCTGTCGGGGGCTCGTGGGGTTCCTGCGGTCCCTCCGGCTCCGGCTCGGCTGCCGCCTGCGGGTCCCCCTCCGAGGCCTCCTCCGTCGCCGATTGTCCAGCCTCCGGCACCTCGTCGCTCACCTGCGGTGTCCCCCCTCCGACCTCCTTGGTCGGCGTCGCCTTCGCTGGCTGTGGCTGTGCCGTTGCCTGCAGCGGCTGCTCCTCCCTCCTCACCTTCCGGGGTTCCCCCTTCTGCTCCCTCCTCGTCCCCTTCGCCCGTCCCTCCTTCTCCCTCGTCGGCCCCTTTGTGGTCCCTTCCTGCTCCTGCCTCCCCGTCGCCTGCTGTCCCTGCAGCTGCCGCCCCTCGCCGGGGTGGGCTCCCTCTGGCTCCCCGTTGTCCCCCGGCCCCCGGTTTTGTTCCTCCCTGTTTCCTGTCCCGCGTTGACGTTTTGGTTCTGTTTTCCTGGTCCCCGGTCCCGTCTTGGCCCCTCTTGGGCGCGCCCAGTGTGCGCGCCTTTGGGGGGGGTTCTGTCATGTCCTGTCCGTTCAGTCCTTCTGTGTGCCACGCCCCCTCATTAACCCCATGAGAATCCTCCTGTTTCCGGCTGTTTCTCGTTTAGTGTTAATGCTTTTGTGTATTTAGTGCGCGTTCGAGTCTGTTTCCCTAGTTCGGTAATTGTCGCTGCTTATGTTCGCTTGTAGTGTTGTTAGCTTCCGTGTTTACCCTGCTTCCCCTGTATTGCGTAATAAACACCCCTTGAAAGGGCTGAAAAACTCTGACTGCCGCAGCCATGGGTCGTTCCTCCCGTCGCCGTCCATGACAGTACATGTCACCAGACCACACCACGCATAAACAATTGATCAATGGGCACAAGACTAGAAAACGCGGTCACCTACACCTTTTGGATTAAGAGCACGGGGCCTTTGACATGGACGTCTCTAACCCCCTCCATGTGACATCATGCCGCGCATGATGGTGTTGTTTCTGTAAATCTCCAAGGAGCCGCGTTCATTTTGAAAATCCGAAGTGGCATTTTAAGCTTCGCGCTATTCAATCATGACCTTAATAAATAATAAATTATTCTATAGCTGCCTGTACAGAATGAGTCATAAAAGTCAAACACTTATTTTTTCTGAAAAATACAAGTTTGACGATGGCATAGCAATAAATAAAAGCAGTGAAAATCCAGACCTCAAAGACACTGTGGAGAGCTCGCGTGTGTCTGCCCAATTTTCATTCTTCCTTAGTCACAAATCAATCAGTCTTTGCAGAGGTGACATTGTGTCTGGAAAGCAGTGAATTGCCTTCTTCCATCGGGTCGGCCCTGAAGAACTCGTTCGCCACTGAGTGCAGATGAGAAGAGGGGTTTATTATCAGACACCGTGATAGACGTTTCCGTTCCATCTGTCCTCATCAAAGCGACGAGGCAGAACAGGCGAGGTAGAAGCAACTGCACCCTGTTATTTTAGGCAAGAAAGAGAAAAGGTTATCCAGCGGTTATCGAGCAACAGAGCGGACGCCTGCCAAGAACCGGACATCTCTCTGCTGACCGTCCACCAAACCCGCTCTCGGTAAGGTGTCCAGGAGTCAATCCTCTTCTTCTTCTCAAGCTAAGTTCTTGAATGCTCTCGGCAGATCATTTCCCCGTTTTCAGGCACCAGTTCTGCGACAGATAAGACCCTGTAGTGAAGGCGACAAGATTTTTATCAGGCTGACGATTTTTTTTTTTTTTGATAAGACACAATGGGGAACACTCGAGGATGCCATCAAGATCAGAGCCCCATGGAGAGAGAGTCGAGTTCCCGGTCACCACTGAATAGGTGGGAATGTTGCGAGGATCTCAAAACCAAGGCTGAGTGGCGGTAACAACCGTAAGCTGAAACTGAAAAACAAAGTGGAAGGGCTTGTCCAGTCCAGGATTGTGTCGTATCTTATCTTACTTTTCTCTCGCTCTTGGTGTGGAGGTACAGTAAGAAGAGTAGGGATTAGGTTTCTGTGTGGCCCCCCAACCTAGATACATGAGTGGAATCCTCCAAAGAAGAGGAGTGGGGTGGCGGAACCTTGTTGTGTCGCCCTGAGCACCCCAGGACGTCTCTGTCCCACCCCCCTGGTGTGGTCTTCAGGCAGCATCGGCACAGTGGCAAACCGGATTATCCGTCACAGCGATAAAGCGTGCTGACGAGGCCACATCCAAGCACGGAAGTAGCGGACCAGAGAAGGACCCAAAAACCCGTTTGAGATGTGTACTCGGATTACCTGGCTCTTTTGAAGAATCATCTTAAGGACATTTACTTCAAAAGGAGTCCAGAATCTAATAAGCTCAGTTGACACTCTTTTGTGCCAGCAACTGAAATGCACATTTTCAAGATGAAGTTATGGTTCACATTGAAGCAGACATCAGTGTTACCAGGGCAAAATAAACCTCACCAAGAAGCAGCCATTAACGACTGAGCATCACGTTTATGAAAGTGATATCCGTCCAGTGAAAGAGGGACAGCTTCATGCCTGACATAGCTTCCTCTCAGCTCAGGTCCAGCATGGGGGGAACGCCACACAGCCGCGGGACTCAGTCCAGAGAGAGTCTGGCCTCCTTGGAACTAACGTGTGGAGAACCCCTGACAGGCATCCGTGGCCACCATCTTGTATCACTGAAGGCTACACTCTGCAATGGAAGCCATCTTGATTGTGGTTCTCCTCAGAGTAGAAGCGTCAAAGTGCCATATGGACAGAAGATGCACCTTCCCGGGAATGCTTAGTCGGTTAGGGCTTTTTTTACCCACAGATATTACTAATTATATCTCCTCCAGTAGCTGACTGTAGGAAAAACGAAAGCAGACAGTCTGGGCAGTCGCTGTTTTCTTCACAACACCTGCAGAAACATTCGCAAAACACCTCTCGTCCACGGAAGAGAAGGTCTGAGCAGCTTAACCCTCCATTAAAGGAACAGGATCACCGCCAGCTCGGGGGGGATCAGAGGTCACTGCATCTAACGGGCATCCCGGAGGCGGGAGCACACGGGCCAGACCCCAAATTAAAGGGCGGAGGGCGTCCCTGCGACCTTCTGAGCCGCCCAGACGTGCGCTCAGGACTCATTAACAAGTCTGGGGCGGAGCAGATGGGCTGCGCCCTTCGTGTCCGGTATCCAACCTCCCGTGTGAAATCCAACAGCTCAGTCGAAATAAAACCCGACAGCCCCCCCCACCCCCCACCCACTCGTCAAAGACAGCCTCATACCGCCCTCTCTCCACTTACGAAGCTGGTTTTAACGTTTCATACGCACTTCTGCAATCCGGTTCCTCGGAAGCGTCGGCGCAGATGCTTAGCGCTAAACGGCGGGTTCGACTGTGCGCACTAGTCACAACGGGAAAGAAACTACATGGGCAGGATTATCATGCTCTGCCAATCACTGCCTGGTTTAACCCAATGAAAACCAGAGAAGTAACCAACAAAGGACCCGGATTGGTAGCCCGAGGTAATCCCACCCACAAATCTTCATTTCTATCCACTAATCAAACGATCAAAACTTTACTTGTCATATTGACTTATCAGCTCAGCAGACTGGCTGAGTCCACAGTTCCCAACCAAATTTTCCTTATTTAATAGGATACATTTATAAGGAAGTGCCAGGATTTTTATAATTTGGGTAGTAACAATTCATCAGTGCCTTCTCTATCCACCACCCACAATGATTTAATAAACCTCAGCGATTCCTCTTCAATTTGTATTTTGTGTACAAAATAATCACCGCTGATCCGCAAGCCTTTATATTCACGCCCCCTGGAAAAAGGCAAATAAATATCAAATTAATTTAGAGTAATAAAGTCGCCGGCGTGTTGGAGGTAGGTCAATCTGCGCACGGGACGTGACAAACGGCTTTCATAACGAGATGATGGTTATTATTCTTACGTCCGCCGGGGTGCAAAGACGATGGCAGCCATACTGTCCCCCCCCCCGCCCACTGCCCCCCCAGCAGGTAGAGCTCCGCTACTTCAGCAGCTAATTTGATCCTCGTTAAATCCGCTGTTGCCACCCTCCCATCCACTATGAACTCCGGGCCCGTTGGACTCACACTGGCAGGCATCTCAAGGTGGGATTCTAACACTTATTTTAACCCCCACCACCTCCCAGACCAGCAAGAGCAGCCAATCGTGGAGTCACGGCCTGCTTAGCCCATCATCTCATCCCTGTCAAATGCGCCCCCCCCAACTCTGCCTTCCTTCCCCCCACATCCAGTGAGACCTCCAGCCTAGATTTCCTGACCTTTGACCCTGATCAGAAAAACTAAAGTGGTTTCCATTTCCAGTGGGTGATGGAGTGTATGGCTAAACATGGCAGGATGCAGGCAGAGGCCAACTAGGCAGCTGCTTAGTGTCCGATCGCCACAAGGGGGCCTAGACGTCCTGAGTCATGAGAAAAACACACATGTTATATACATGCCTGGGTCCACCTATAGGCAGAATGGGCAGGTGCTTGTGAAGTGAAATGATCATGAATTTTCTTGGGGGTGGGGGTTCCCAAGGAAACAGTTGACTTGGGGAGAGCCCACCTGGGCTTAGACCATTCACCATTGCTATATGCCATTGCAAATTAACCAGTTTAGGCATACGCCCGGCCCAGTGACACTGGAGCCCTACAGTCCCACCCACAGTCCATGGTGGGTGAGGAGCAGGGCATTGATTAGTGTGGCCTTTCATTTTGGGGACACAATGCGTGGCATGTCGCCTCTGTCACAGCTGTCCTGACGTTCCACATCCCATCGTCTTCTTGAGACAACACCCGGTTTGTAAGCTGAGAGGGCTGCTCTCATCTCGAACTGGGCACTGAATTCTGAGAACACATCATCACTAATTAGGCTGGGAGGAGCAATTTGGGTTTAGGCCGCTGGCTGAGGCCACACTGGGATATCGACACATCCTGCGAGATGCCAATGTCGGCACGTGGGCTTGGGTGTGCGGGACTTAAGCAGATCATCCTCACGGCGAGCAGAGGTTCTGGAAGCTCTGCAGCACAGTCACGGTATCCACAGAGCATCATAGGACAAGGAGGCCCTCGGTGACCTCTACCCCCATCCCTCACTGCCCCCCTCCCACTTACCGGACTCCCGGGAGATCTGCACGAAGGCCTCCACGCCGCTCTCCCCATAGTTTCCCTCCGACGCCAGGGTGGAAACGTAGGTCCAGCCCATCGCCATGACGATGTCCAGCATGGCCTGTGCCTGGTAGGAGTCGGGCGGCACCACGCGCGAGAAGAAGTCGTAACGGGTGTTGTCGCTGAGCTCGGGGGCCGTGGATGCGTAGCTGATCTGGGGGATCTGCGGAGATGGGGGGGGATGGGGGGTCAGTCCAGAACAAGCCGAGGTGGAAAGCAGATGCCGATATAGGAGAGAGAGTAGCAGCGTGGACAGGAAGCGATGGACAAGAGGAGTAAAATCAATCAGTTGACAGGACACAGCTAAGGACAGCGAGGACAGGAATCTGCGTAACGGACAGACAGAGCAGTACACAGGGAGTGTGCCACGGCCCCGCGCAGGAAGGCGATCGCGCCACAGCGGCGCGGCCAGATGGCCGGGCGGCCTGTCAGGAGGGGACAGCGGCACAGATTCACCGGCGCGATGGGGAACCAGCGACTGAGCGACTGACGCGAGGTCGGGGGGGCAGCCAAACAGCAGGCCGTGGGTCGCGAGCGAGGTCGCGGGAACCTCAGGAGCTAAAGCACCACCACGCGCGACGACAACAAGACGAGGGTGAGGGGAAGCTTACAGAGACACGGCGATGCTGCGCGGACTTCGCAGAAATGCAAAGCCACCTCAGCTCCACTCACTCTGTTCTGGGCAGCGCGATCGGCTAATACCAGCTGATTTTTACTTTTCCTGTCTTTAATATAGCTCTTCCTGAACTTCAGCAAAGTTCACCCACCCAAGCAGACATTACCATATCTCCGTGACAAATTTCATAAGTTTACTGACTGCAGAAATATGAATAATACATACAGATGCTGCCAGGTAGGTAAACTGATGGAAAAAAATATGAAATAGGTGACAATAAATGTTATTGTTTCAAAAGCTGACCGTCTCCGGTTGTCTCCGCCGCGGGCAGCTGCTTGCCAGGCATCTTTCAGATGGGCAATTTAACCAGCCCAGCCATCACATGGTCCAGGGCCAGATTCCAAATGGACACATCAGCAGGACGTGGTGTGGGGTCTGGCGGTTTAAGAGGCTGTGCCTCTGCTCAGAACATCACTGATTTAAAACTCAGAGTCAGCAGAGTGATTTCACCATCAGGCCCTCAATCGCTCCAGCAACCAGGTGACGCTTCTTCCTCAGAAAATGTGTCACCTTGAATAAAAGCATCTGCTAAATAAAATAAATAAGCAGCCAACAGGCTGAGATGCGGGGATGTCCTGTTTGTAACAGGGACAGTAAGGGAATCGGGACCAGTCCGAGCTGATCCCAGCATTCATGCAGGATGCCTCCATGGGCTGAAACTACCGTACTAGGGGTATAAACAAATAAAATATTTATAATGTCATCACAAGGGAACGTGAACCATTTTGACTATTAAATAACAATATTCACCAAAATCCATTTGCTTTTCAGTTTAAACATTTCACTCAAGATGAAACCAACTAACATTTTTCTTGAAATCATTTCTTCACCCAATATTAGAGATGCAGCCAAATTGTTATTATTATGAATGTTTTCACGGTGCGTATCTTATACTCTAAAGCTTTCGGGCCACTGCATGACCTAAACCAACACCCTTCCAGTTCTCAGGCTTAACCACCACGCCCCCTGCTGGGCAGCTTTGTAACTGTATGGACAGGACAGCAATCTGAGGTGGCCCCCAGTGCTTCCATTTTAATGTGACACCAGGAAGCAAAGAACCATCATGCAATGTAATCTAGAAGCGCATTTTAAAGCTGACAGCTTCCATGCCGCTTTGTGATGTACTTCTGCTGTCTCGTTAGTTTGTTGTTGAAAAATTCCCCCATTAGAGTCAGAAGAAACAACATGAGAGGCAGAGTTCCTCATCAGCCCGCGCATAGCATAGAGCAGCCCACGGAAACTTCCCACATAGGGAACTGGTCATGTCCCTCCTTTCATCCAGATGGGGGAATTAGCAGACCATCTCGCCAGCTGGTCTCACGGCCGTCAGCGCCGCAAACTTTCAAGCAACACGCTAAACATTATAGAAAGTGGCAAATTTCGCGAACTAGCAGCCTCGCAGCCAGGCGTATAACAATCGCGGCGCTTACGTCAGCACAGCGTAATTACATTCGCGGCACGCGCTAATCTAATAATTGTCGCGGGCATCTCAAACAGACCGCGGCGCGGTCATGTGACACGGGGCTGCGGCTCGCACGGGGAGGGAACGTGCGAAGCGATAAATCACAAGCTAATTCTTCACGGCTACTGTGGACATCCAGATGTCCCCCCGCCCAGGGAGCCAGAAGACACATGGTGGGGGGGGGCAGGCGGCATAACGAACACCAAAGTTTTTACGGAGACTCTTCTACAGCCGGGGGAGCGTGGACATGAGTTATTTATGTCCCCCATCCAGGGGATCTAGCAATGATTTATTCCCCCAATCCTCCCTCCACCCGCTCTCCGCAGCTACTGGCGGACGGAGTGGCCGCAGCCCGAGATGCCGCATTAGGGTGATAGATGGCGCTCCGGTGGCAGTAATTAACCTGACTCTCGCACCCGTATTGCAAGATGCCACGACGGGGTGTGATGGGCGTGGCTCACGGCCGCAGTGAAATGGCGCACACATGGAGGATGCTGACGATGATGACGATGATGAAGACGAGCATCATCGAGCGACTTTGTCGGTGTTCATCTGAAACAGAGCAGAAGAGATGTAGCCTCTCCCCATACGCCTCATGCTGTCTCCCAATCCACCTCTCTCTCCTGCTCCTTCTCCTGATTTAATCCTCTCTTTCTCTACCTTTCCCCTGATTTTCCTCTCCCTCTTCCTCTCAATACCCTTCCTCATCCTCCATTGGTCCTCTTCTCCCCCATCTCCATAGCCAGCCTAGGGTTTCCTGGTCCTCTTGCTGTTGGATTATGGGGGCAGCACACGCCTTACTTCCTGTGTGACAGTGAATCCTAGATGGGAGGATCCCCACTCACTTTCTCTCCAAAACCAGAAGCTAACTGGTACCCCTGAACCATGAGAAATCCCCCTGGTAGGACACAGGCCTCCTGGGGTGAGAAGCCTGGCTGGACAGCCTGGGAGAGCGAAACATGACTCCGGACACCGCAGACTCAAGATACACATCCAAGGTCAGAGGTCAGGCGTTTATTCATATCTGATCACATGACCTAAAAGTACACAGAAAGCAATGGTCACATCAGTACCAGTGTGGGCTTAAAAAGGAGCCCATGGCTAGACGGCCTGACTGAGCATAGCTGAAGAAGGAGACACTATGGGTGAATGCCCGCCCTACGCTTACCCATCCCCGCTAATATTTATACACGTTACCCATTGCTGATGAGACTCAGCACTCACTGCTGATATGGGAGGAGATGGAAGCCTTTTTACCCCACCCCCTAAGTGCTCTCCTGATGTCACTGTGACTCTCAAAAGACTCAAAAGACACAAAGACTCAAATGACCCAAAAACTCGAAAGAGACAAAGACCCGAATGACCCAATGACTCGAAAGAGACAAAGACTCAAATTATACAAAGTCTTCAAATGTCAGAAACTCAAATGAGATAAAGATTCAAATGACAGAAACACTTAAGATTCAGCAAGGAGCAGGTACAAGCCCACTAAATAAACCAGATTTCCATTAACAAGATCTATTCTGCAGGGACATGCGGGGGGGGGGGGGGGGGCGGGGACCAACTCCACGCGTTCACAGCGGACCCAGACCATATGGGGGATACAACTTCAATCGGCGTGTGATGGGTTTGGCATGGTTGA
>JAODKN010000063.1:33407379-33418068 GCA_026774425.1 Petrocephalus zakoni
TGCGATGGGCTGGTGCCATGTCCCGGGTTGGTGCCCTGCGAAGGGCTGGTGCCCTGTCCCGGGTTGGTGCCCTGCGACGGGCTGGTGCCCTGTCCCGGGTTGGTGCCCTGCGATGGGCTGGTGCCCTGTCCCGGGTTGGTGCCCTGTCCCGGGTTGCTCTCTGACTCTGGGGTATAGGACAAGCAGGTACAGAACATGGATGGATGGGTTATTATACCATGGCAGGGGTCCCAATGCTGAACCACACCTCAGTCTCTCCGCTTCATCTGAGGGAGTCACACACACACCTGTAGATGCAGGTAAACGTCTGTCTTAATGACATGCTCACATGATGGCATCTTTAGTCTGCTTGCCTGCTGGTCACAGATTCAGAACACCAGTAAAAACACCAGGAGGGAATTCCCCTCCAGAGAACCAGCCCATCCATGCTGTAAAATACTGCCTGTCTGTCTTCTACGGGACCACCTCCAGGGCACCGCCCTCCCACCACACATGGCAATGCGCAGAGTCCCGTTAAGCTCCAGGATGCCACTGGTCCCGCCACTGGTGACTGCACATGACTTTAAACACAGGCTGCTTCTCGCCTCCATGCACTCTGCCACCTCGCCGTGATCACAGCAGCCCTCCAGCTTCAGCATGCTGCTCCCACTGTCACATCACATGTCACTGGTCACGTGACACACCCTCCCCGTCAGAACATTATGGCAGGGTGGCCTGGTGAAACAACAGCAGCAGGGAATGGCAAATACCGACCCCCCCACCACGGGGTTCCCTGAGGAATCCCCCCAGTTCCGATCCTGGAGGGCCACAATCTAATACAGTTTGCTACTAAACCCGGTAATTAGCTGATTAAGATGCTTGAGCAGGGAGATCTGCAAACAGTGTTAGGGTTAGAGTCAGGGTTAGGGTTAGGGTTCTGGTCTGGCCCTCCGGGACCTGTGCTGGGAACCCTGGTATATGACATGATTAGAGACCCATGGCGGGAAGACCGCCCGTGGTGCCACTCCATGGCCCTTCCAAACCCAGCCGGGATGCCTGATTCCGCGAGTTTGTTCGCGTTGGGAGACATCTTCTCCTTCTCCACACTCTGCTCGGCAGAGCAAAGGCTGGGCGTCGGCATGACTTTCACAGGAGACGTCTCCACTTACTCGCTCTGGCACCCCCAGGGGGCCTCATGCTTGCGTTCAGGACTTTACATCACCTCCAGACATCACCTCCAGACCCGTCTGTTTCACCTGATCCAGGTGAACTTTTCACCATTAAACCCACCCTGAGCTGATCGCCACTGTAAGTCCGCGGGAAAAAGCCTCCTGCTGACACTAGCTAAGGTGCCTCAGTCGTTAAAGGGATGCTCTCTGTATAACAACTGCACTGCAACTGCACTGCCACTGCGGCAAGTATGCCATGTGACAGATGCAGTGGGGGAGCATTTCTCTGACACATGTGAGTGGCAAACCCACCCGGGGCCAAGCCTGCAGGCTGCTGGATGTTTGTTTCTACAAGTTGGAGGCATCTCCGGCCGTAACCAGCCTTAAAGCAGTGAAAATGAAGGTTAGAGGTTAGACAATGATGATGATGAGGGGGAAGGTGTTGACCCTTAGTGCCGGTTAGTTATAATGCCTCCTGATAATGATAAACCATTTACGGAAGTATGAGTGCAGGTAAATTAGAATTATTCTCTTTTCTACCCCATCTGGCTCTGCATAGCTTGAGGGTCACAGCGCAGGGTCGGTCAGCCAGCATGCTGCACCCCTAGAGCTGGAACTAAGGGCCTTGCTCAAGGGCCTACTGACATATGACTGTTCTGTTGAGGCAAAGGTCTGAACCAGCAACCTTCCAATCACGGGCACAGAGACTTAGCCACAGAGTTCGAGCTCCACCTGGATCCCACAATACCAGATCTTCCGGAGATGGAGATCATGATCGAGAATGAGATCTACCACAGAGAAAGGACTATTTTGAACCACATGTCCGGATGGTGCCTGGGGTGAGCACCATCTGAGCTGGAGTTCTGGACCAGTCCCAGGAATGGGGTGGCGTCATCGATACAGCCTGCGACGCAGAGGGGCAGCCTTCAAGGGCCGGCATGGAGGACTGATTGATTCATTGACAGACTTTGGCTGCTCCCAACAACAGTCCTCACTCTGAGCAAGCAAGCTCACACTTTCATTTTCTGTAATGTTAGCAGGCCCAGGGGGTTTGGGAAGCCAGTTGACCTTGGACCCCCAGAGGTTTTTTTTCTCCCTGCTGGGAGTTTTTGGTTACTCTCCTCCATTGTCAGTTGGCTTTTTCTTCTTTCTTTCATTCCATGTACTTCATTTTCTCTGTTCCATTTTGTTTCGCCTTGCATATAACAATGTATTCTAACACACCCATGTAAAGCGCCCTGGGACAACTCTGCTGTGAAAGGCGCTATATGAAAATAAACTAAATTGAACTGAATTGAAAACCATCATCTTGGTAAATCATCCCCCAGGCAGTCCAAAAGTCTCTCCATCTCTACCTCCTGGAGGCCCCCATGATCCTCTGGCTCCTAGGAGAAGCAGAAGGTCAATGGCGACACCTGATGGACGAGTGAGGCAGCGCATCGCTCCGGTGACATGAACAGTGTGACCCCCCCACTCGGCTCCTAATGGCGCCGGATTTATACCCAAGTCCTATTTCTGTCCGGATGCTGGACGCGCCTCCCTGGATGCCAGCCTCCCCAACAGCGAGGCACAGGAGGAGGTAAGACTCCCCCCACCCCCCCATTATTAGCACGGCGGCCGTGCGTGACTACCTTGGGATCAGGTGTAAACATGCCTGCCGGATCCGCCTCCGCAGTGCAGCGGCAAGGACGCAGGATCTAGGCTGTGACTGACAGCAGGTAGTTACAAAGTATCATTGTCCAAAGGAAGACCAAGGTAACATCCTGATTACAGCAGGTCAGGAGCTACACTTAGAGTGGTGGACGTGGGGGGGGGGGGAGGTCACGTCCCTCACTGCTACAGGGTATAGAAAACAATGATGATTATCATGATGACAAAACGAAGGACCAAAGCCCCCAGGTCACAATCGCAGCCCAGTGTGTCTGCAGGGGGGGGTACATGCTTACTCAGACGCAGCCCCCAGGTCACAATCGCCGCCCAGTGTGTCTGCAGGGGGGTACATGCTTGCTGAGACGCAGCCCCCAGGTCACAATCGCAGCCCAGTGTGTCTGTGGGGGGGTACATGCTTGCTGAGACACAGCCCCCAGGTCACAATCGCAGCCCAGTGTGTCTGCGGGGGGGTACATGCTTGCTCAGACGCAGCCCCCAGGTCACAATCGCAGCCCAGTGTGTCTGCAGGGGGGTACATGCTTGCTGAGACGCCTGACAGTCGGAACCTTCACCTCGCTTACCTTCTTCATTTCATTTACATTGTGCTTAGCAGATAGGTAGGAGTGGCCTGGGGGGGAGGGGGTTGTGGTCATGCCTGCAGGCAGGAGGTACAGTGTAGTGTAATTGGGGGTTGAGAGAATCAAGGGGAAGCTATGGGCCCCCAACCGCAGGAGACATTGAGAAAGATGATATAACAGACGCTGAAAATCCATGATTTTTTAAGGTGGGAGGCGTAATCCATAATGTTTTGCATTGGAGAGTGGCAGGGGAGGGGGCACTGTGAGAGCCAATCAACTTCCAGCTGGGGCAGAGGAAGTTGCCCCTCGCCTGCATGCACCCCTATTAGAAGAGCTGAAGTGCCAAGCCCAGTCCAAAGGTACAACAGTGATACTCCTTTGGGGACATCATGTCCTTCAGCACTATGCATCCCCCCCATGAGTCTCTCCTCCCCCATTTACACTGATTAATGCCCATTGTCCCGCGATGACAGGGAAGGGCTCCTAAACACCGGCCCCACACAAAAGGATGCAGATTGGTGCTCATCAGCAGAGAATGTTAGAATGTTTAAGAAAATCACTGGCCTGTGATTAGCAAACCAGCGTTTCCATCTCTCCGGGGCTCACACGCCGCTGGCATTCATATGACATTTTGCAGCAGTCACACCCGTACTGGCATAATCACAGCGAACGCGAACAGTCTCCTCGCACCAGCTCCAAGACGGCACCACTGAGGCATCACCATTACCCCCGTCCTCACAGGCTGTAAATTAGGTGATCCCGATATGGGAGGGGGCTGGATCTCTAAACCCTACATCCAGGTCTCCTGCTTTCCTGACGTATTTTTGTTAAGGGTAGATTCTCAGGTGGAGAGACTAAGGACGGGACTCAGCACCCCTGACCGAAACTGCAGAGGACGGAGTAGGTAAGAGGAAGTGGGAAAGTCAGAGAAGATGACAGGAGGGAGGCGTAGGTGAGCTTGGGGCTCAGAGGGAGGGGAACAGGTGGCAGGCAGGGAGTCGAGATGAACCCCACACAAAAAAATGCATGATGACAAGCCCACTAAGGGACTGATGTGACTGTGGCCTCAGCCCTCCAGTCTCCATGCAAAATCCCAGGCAGCTACCACAAGCTTCTAGAGGCATCTGCAAGCTATACAATACTGCTGATGCCTAAAGAGAAGATAATAGATCATCAAGGTTGATCATGGACGTATGCTTCCAGTGATTGACCATAGCTCAGAATGTCTTTTTGGATCCATACGACCTGCTATGCCCACAGATTATAAACCTCCACAGAATCACACACTAGGAATCAGGTCCTCTACAAAACACATAATCTTGAGTTACACAGCTAACAAAAGCACTGATCCTACTCAAGTCCCAAGAGGGATCCCACATTTCTTTATAAGACCAAATTCAAGAGTAGATACAGTTGCTGGAACCCATCCAGGCAATAGACATCAGATCACCCTGACCACAATCAATCCCCGAGGGTCAGCTTCCAACCACTTATCTAGCACAGGGCCACAGGAGGCCAATTCCAAACAGCGAAGGGCACAAAGCAGGGCAAAACCCTGGATGGGATGCCAGTTCACACGACTGTTTGTTATTTACCTAGATGCACGTGGAGTGGCTCCAGAGCATAAGAAGAGCTCCCTCTACTGGCATGGGGGACAGGACACAGTCGCCTGACAGGGGGATCATCGCAAACCAAATGGTACAGAGCCAAAAATCCCACTCGGTGACAAGGGAAACCTGCTAGTGTCACAAACACCCAAAACGGCGGGGGATACACCACAAGCCCTTAAAGTGGTGGCTAAAGGCTTAATGTTTCAGGGCACATTATCATCAACAAAATTCCTTTCGCACAATTTACAATTTTACATTTAAGTGTTTAGCGGATGCTTTTGTCGAAAGCAACAGGAAAGTAAGAACAGCCTGAGGTCAGACAGGACCCCCTGGGGATATTCTGCTTAGGGGCCTTTCTCGGGGGGCCAACAGCAATGTGGGTTTCTGCCAACCATGGGATTCACACACACAACCTTCCTGACATGGATGCAGATGCCCAGCCCTCTGAGACACACACTGCAGCCTCCAGGTTTCCAGTGGTACTGTGCATTTTATATCGAACGTCAGACCTAATGAATTAATGTGAGGCACAATTAAATGTGACGGCATAGAACTGCATTCGTTATGACATTGAAAAACAATATTATGGGCATGCTGGCAGAACGCGGGCATGAGGACAGACAGCTATCGACTTGACGTGCCCGGACTGGAGAGCTACAGACTGCTTTGAAAGCATTTTCAGGTGACAGATTTTCATCCGCTACTTAATAACATGCGACTAAGCATCTCTCACACTCTTATTCACTACCGCTGTTATAAGAGTATTTAAGCACATCTGTAATTATATTTGTCATTGAAAATGTTTCACCGCGTGAAAGGGGAGCAGCCTTTTAATGCAAATCTTATGCCACGTTGTTCACTGCGAACGAAGGTTCTTGTTTAATTGCTTATGATAATGGAAAATGATAATTATGGTTTCTTCATTGAGTCACTTGAGATACAAGCTTTAATAACACAATTTAGCATTTATTTTTGTTTCTTTCGGGCTCATAGCTCCTTGAGCACAACCTGAATATGGACATACAGCAGCAGAAAATCATCTGAGTTTTGCCTACAAAATGGTCCAAGGGCAGGGGGGCAGCCCATCCAATCAGCAAAAACGTGAAACAAACAGTTTTTCTCATGGTATATCACATGCCGAGACCATGCTGCCTGCCCTGAGCCGCCCCCCCAATGCCCATTTCGTTTTCCTGTGTGTTTGCCGTACCCTGAGGCTCAAACGGCTGTCCTTCGTTTCATCCCTCTTTTCGTTTTGTAAATCCCATACCCAAATAAAATACCTTTTCTCCGCTCCCGCCCCTGGCTCACACAGTCCAGGGAGTAACCCAGGCTACAGCATTCCACCGTGGACACTGGAGTGCAGCCTCTGCATGGGCCTTCTCAGTAGCTACACCGGGTGAACCAAAATTCCTTGGATATGGTTCTGAGCGATTTAACAATCTGTTCTTTAGCTTCTGCCTTTCATATTTCTTTCTAATATGCAGCTCAGTATCGTCCCTCGTGTAGCCCTACTTTGTTTAAGCTGGTTTCTCACACTGTAAATACCTTTTGTATAGAGTCTAGTAACATGCATATCGTGTCTGACGCAGATTGAATCGAGTAATTTCTTCGGTTCCATTGTATCGTAGGTTGTATCTTGCCGATTGGATTTTATGGATCAGTGCCACTGTTCCTTCTGCATGGCTTGTCAACGGGGCAGCTCTCCCAAATCACATCACGCTTCAAGGAGCAGATTCAATCACTCACTGGAAGGAGCTTCTGCCTTGTAGCTCAAAATGAGGTTGCCAGTAATAATAAGAGCCCAATAGTGCTATGGGCTGAGGTCGGGGGCATGACCCTCAACTGGCTACTCATATGAAGTATTGTTTTAAAGACCCCACTACCAGCCAATGATCTTACAGCAAATTGCTCGGCAACCAGCCAATTAAATTGTTGCTTCAGAGCAGCGTTGGTAATGACTACCCGTGTAATAAGAAATCGTTTGTTTACCCATGCAGAATGATGCTTTAAGTGCCTGCCTTTTGTTCCAGAAAAACCCAAGTCGGGGAATTGCAAAACATAAAAGATGGAGGGTATCTAGGGAGTGGAGGCTTCTCATTAGCTGGGCTAGCACACTGATACAGTGCCCCTCAAGCAGGAAAGCATTCCCCCAAAAGGTCAAAGTGATGGTTCACTTCATCCTCTCACTCTCGCTTAAGTCACCCTGTTTCCCCGACCGTAACACACAGACGTGAAGCTAAATGGAGGCCAAGGCGACATCATGTGATCTGACAGCTTCTGAAAAAATGTCACAATGAGAAAACAGACAGGAGGCAAGACAGAAAGGAGAGGCAGGACTAATGAACGGAAGGTCTCCCGTCTGGGGCTGAGGTCAAAGACGAACCTCTTGGTTTCTTGTCTAAGGGTCTGACAAGGTGACAAGATACTCTCCCCTTAAGGTTTTGATGACACCCACAATTTCTCAGCTCAGGAAATGATGTCACAGCAGTACGGACATCATTTTCTAACCTCACATCACACAAACTCGGCCTCAAACGTCACGCAGGACAGTGTCAAAATAACGCTTCGAAAACCTGACCTACAGTGACTCTAATGAAGCTACAGCTCTAATGACGTGGAAGAATACAGCTATGGTGCCCTTCAGTAAGACACTAGATACAACCTGCTACTGTAAATTTCCAACAGTATAAACAGAATATTTCTGAGAATATTTCTCCTGGATCCAGGGATCTCCTGGGCATGCCAAGTAATTATGGAAGCAAATCAATGGCCACCACTGGTTACAGGCACTGGGAACCCAAGAGATTCTCCACCAAACAGGTACTTCCTGTGGTCATGTACTGGCACATCAGGTAGGGTTGAGTTGGACTGGACCAGACCTCTACCATATGAAGGCCTAGATATGTAACTTTACTCAATCTGATTGTATCCACTCATCAACACCTCAGCATTACCTAGGAACAGATCTCACCATGTAAAGGTGTTATAAGCAGGGTTTAAATATAGACAGAACCTCCTTATGACCAAATCGCACCTTCCCAGAGCACAGCGCCACCTCCTTCAACGAGAAGCTTTTTTCTTAATTTCCCAAAATTTAGTAGAGGATTCAAAGTGAACGATTTAATAAATAAAAAAATAATAATTTCTAAAAAAAATCATGTTTTTTTTCCATCATCTGGTTTCTTGCGATGATGAGCTGTTCCTACCTGACACCTTGATTTCTGTTCTGTTTTTGTATTTTGTCATATTTTGCTTACTGCACTTCTGCCAAAACCCCACTTACTAGCTTGACTCTGCTAGAGGTAAGACGTGTAAGAAGCAATCCATGAATAACTTGATATTTTAATGCTTCTTCACAGGGACATCACAAATGAATAAGCAAGAATGTAACTTGTAGTGATAAATCATTTTGATGCAAATTTCACTCTAACACATGTCTCTGGCAGAGTCAAGCTTGTAAGTGGAGTTTTGGCAGAAGTGCAGTAAGCAGGTTATGCTTCAGAACATCCAAGGACTGTTTAACCATGTGGTAAGTATGATACCCATACAAATTGTGCGTGCGGTCGGATGGTTGTTGGTTCTAATCCCACAGTCAGCAGAGTGAATTCACCCCTGGCCCCCTATTGCTCCAGGGACTGGCTGACCCTGCTTTCCCAAAAATGCAAAGGATTGTGTCAAAGTGCCACTGGCCAGATACTTGGGAAAGGGAAAATGTAGCAGGGATGCATGACCTTCCGGATTGTTCCCTAGGTGGGTGGCCTGACGTGGGAGGGGCAGGTTCTGAATGGTACTGGGAGTATTACTTGAACAAAAATGCTCTGAGGGCAGAACGAAAAATGACTGGTTCAGAGACCAATCAGATTGTAGAAGAGGAGGGTCCAAGCAAATAGGGGAGGTGGGTCCAAGACATCTGATTGGTTGGTCTGACATCTGACACAAGATCTGATCCAATAATTTCAGTCTGAACCAATAATTTTTCATTCTACTCCCAGAACATTTTTGTGTCAGTAAAACTCCCATGAGCGTTCTGAATAAGTTTGGCAGTGAGAGGAAGCAGACAGTGTTCCAGACATGGGGATGGTGCTGGTAGTTGTCTGATCCAGTCAAGCGTGATAGCCATAAAGTTATAAGGCCAGGCTGATTGGAACATTTTACACCAAGATGGCATGTCATATAAAAAAGGAGAAACTGCTCCCAAAGTGAGTACCAGCCACATTTTCACAGTGACATTCTTTCTGCGCCGTTTGCATATTTACAGTAACACAATAACTCACGTACCAGCCAGTCAAAACGGCGCGGTGGATAATTTTAGTCGCTCCCAGGAAAAGCGAGCAGCACGCTGGAATAAATACTCCAACTGCATGCCAAGGGAAGTGTGAGCGCACAATTATGCTGAAATCCAGCTCCAGCGATCAAAGGCGGCATGTTATTTTTACCCTCTGGGATGTATTCCCGGAGCCCAAATGTTTCAGGTGTCGTGCCGTAGGGCAGAGGTCGGTACACCTCTTCACCAGCCATTCCAAACGTGTGATATATCTCCATCAGTCCACCCCCACTGCAGATGGACTTAAACATATGATGAGTCAGTTGATGAGTGGGTCAATCAGATCTACAGCCTGGACAATTTTCATGTAGCTGGAAAGATGAAGGCAAGCCGACGCTAAATGTTGACGGAATGTCATACGAAGCGCCGATACGTGCCCTCATAACGAACCAGATGCAGAGCCGTAAATCCGTCAGGCACGCGGAGGAGACGACGTCCCAGAGGTTTGCAACCGGCTAATGGCCGCTCTTTACAATTTCTAAATCCCGGGTGTAAATCGCCAGAAACAGCCTGGTGCCTCTAAGAGGGAGGTGAGCAGTGCGTATTACCCCAGAGTAAAGACCCTCGCGGAGATTACAGGATTCAGCCGACCCGGGGCCCAAAAAACCTGTAACTGTAATGGAAGGTAGTACTGTCCAGGGAGGTAACACCCCCGTAGAGTCAGGCCACAAACACACGCCCAGCCACTTTCGGGAGGGGTGTGTTTAAAGAGAGCAGTAACTTAGCATTAATGTAGACATTTCCCTCGCAACCTCCCCAAACAAAAGAGAAAGGTACATTCAGTTATTGTCTGGTTTGTCTCTAAAGCTTCCCAGTGACAAATCACCCAACGATTAAAGAAAAAACCAAGGAAGGAGCCAAACAGAAGGTGGTTAATGATGGCCTGGTTCAGTTGTATCGATTAGCAGGGCTGAAGAGAGAGAGGCATCCTCTGGAAAACGCCAGGGCTAAGTGCTTTGTCACGTTCTCACACAAACCAACATGTTCAGTATGTGGCCTCTGTTTACTGACAGCGTCGTCCATGAAGGAGCTGAGTAAACACCTCCCTCCCTTAACGAGACTTGAAATTAAACACAACCAGCTGACCAACAAGGGAAAGATATTGACACTGTTTTGCTATCACCTGTTTCCTGCTGGGCTTCACACACCTAGATTAACGGAAAAACCGTCAGTCACCACGTAGTCAAGCCCTCAGCCTCTCGGCGTAACTAATGGCGCTTTTCCACTGCATAGTACGGCACGACACGGTTCAGTTCAGCTCACTTTTGGGGGGTTTTCCAATGGGAACAGTACCTGGTACCCGGTCCCTTTTTTAGTACCACCTCAGCCAAGGTTCCAAGCGTACCGTACCGATACCAAAACGTGACGTGTAAACTCTA
>JAODKN010000063.1:33418168-33438784 GCA_026774425.1 Petrocephalus zakoni
CGAGCCGAACTGAGCCAAACCAAAGTGAGCTGTACTGAACCGTGTCGTGCCGTACTATGCAGTGGAAAAGCGCCATATGTGTCCTGTGAGCTGAATGTGGCCTGACAACTTCCTCGTGCAGTTACACACAAATGATGCAAAACCACAGCTTATAACAATCAGTATTCATTAAAACTTGCCACCCTAAGCAGGCCCTTAATGGTCGCCGTTTCTCAACCCAGTCCCTGGTGATCCCCAGACAGTCCACATTTTTGCTCCCTCCCAGCTGTCAGCCAATCAAGAACAGCGAATACAGGGCACAGGTGTGCTGGGAGCTGGGAGGGAGCAAAACTCTGGACTGTCTGGGGTCGCCGAGGACTGGGCTGAGAAACACTGGTATAGCTTAAATGAGATCCACCTCTATTCTTCAGCATCTTGTGGCATCCCTTATCCACCCCTACCCCCGTACCCCACAGTGCCAAATACTCTGTTACTCAGTGGACCCCCCCCCCCCACCACCACCACCACCTTCACCACCCCACACCTCAGAGTCATGTGATGTAAAATGAAGCGGGGGTCCTTTTGCCTCACAGAGCTGACTCACAGTGACACCTCATCTTCCCCACATTCCTCCCATATTTGTTTCCATGAAAGACAAACCTTGTGCTGATGAAATGGTAAGACGAGTCACTGCTGCACTGGACAAACATTTTTGACTTTTTGGTCTTTGTTTGGATCCACCCCAGATAACAACCATTAACAGGCACAATTACACACAAATCTGGCCTTGACCTTCTTCTTATGTGTAATCTTCTTCATGAACTCGTATCTACTTAACTGTAATTTTGGTATCAAACATGGACATCCTACAAAAGCAGAAACCATGAAAATATTTAGAGATTTCAGGAAGCCAGACTCCGAAATGAGGAGCATTTACAGTATTTGTACTGAATATGACACTAAATATTAGGGATGTAACGATACACTCAACTCACGATTCAATGCGATTCAAGATTCTGAGTTCACAATACGATTTTCTCACATTTTCACTAATATACAAATATTCCTTATCTCTCCGAACTGTGCAAGACATGTCCTCTTCTTAAAAGTGCAACTGAAATTAAATTAAGTATTTTTTTAAAACAAATCCCACATCAAAGTAACTCAATAAAAAAAATCTTCAAATAAATAAAATAATGCTTGCATGGGCAGCTTCGGATTTACATGTTTTTTAAGGAAAATTTACATGTCAACATACTCAGGCTGAAGCTGAGATCTTGCCGCATGCTGATTGGTCAGTCTCCTATAAGCATGCACGTATCACTAATGTTAATGTGAAACAGCTGGATGAGTCTTAAGGAAACAAACCAATCAAAGTACAAGAAGAAATTAGCCAAGCAAAGGAGCCTTTCGGGTATAAAGTAGTTTGTAACCGGGATGACAGGGATTATCTGGTCACCCTATATATAGACGTTTTCTAGGTTATCAGTCATTTACGGTGTCAGCACGCCGTTTCTGTCTTGTCTGTAATTTTCTCGCCGCTTTCATATGAGATTGCTGAAAAGCCAAAATGCTGCCACGCCGCCGATTTAAAGCTAGGCGGCGCGTCCTCAGCTTCAGACTTACTCGGCACCTCGCCTTCCGTCTGAACCAAAAACGGACGTCGACCTCGCGTACGCAACGTAACGTTACACCGTACTTTCTGTTATGTACTTGTTCTCATAAAAAGTTGCGATTCATTTTCCACATCAGCCGGTTTGAATCGTCATACATGTACACCGATTTTTAACCGATTCACGGTGCATCGTTACATGCCTACTAAATATGCAGGGCATGATGTCTTGAGTGTTCTGTTTTCATGCACGTCTTTTGATTTTGATTACATACTCTATATGATTTTCCCTTTCCTGGCAGATTACGCGTTCTCTCACAAGACCGTCTACTGAGGAGTCATTCAGCATTAATGACTTCCAAAACAGAACCGAATTACATCTGGGGGATTTGAACCGGTGACCCTCCTTTGAACATGAACCGGTGGCAGCCTGTCCCCATAGACAGGCCTCTCCGATCGGGGCCACGCCAGCCAGGCTGGACCACTTCGGCCATGCATGCACGTCCCACTAATGATGTGGCGGGCTTGACGGAGAGCCGAAAGATGAAAGCGATTCGTCTTGTACGGCCCAAGAAAGCTCACAGGCACCGCAGCAGATCTTATATCTCTGTGCCGCTGGCTGCTAGGCCAGTACAGCAGTGGCAGGACGTTTCTGACTCCACCAGAATGGAGAGTTTCCTTCTCGGGTGGAGCCAGCAGAATGATGCCCTCGAGCGAGGCCCTTAGCCCCCAGCATGGGGGAGGCTGCATGCTGGCTGAGCCTGCAAACTCACTCTCACCTGTATGTGCGTCTGTGTGTCTCACGGAGAGCAAGGTGGGGGAGGCAGATGGAGAACTTTCTCGTGAGGGCTAAGAATGTATCACTTAGATTCTATTCTATTCTAGTCTTTGGTTTCAGATGATTGTTAGTCTGACGCATAAACATCATCTGAATGGTTTGACGGTTCAAGTTTAAAAACCTCAAGAGCATCTGTGGGACACCCAGCCGGCTCTGTCCCACCACCCACAACAAAACCTGCAGGCATCAGCAGAGGCTTCATGCTTAATAGTCCTTACCACTGGAAACTGCCCCTCCAGATCCGGCTCACGATCCCCCAGTTTATTGCAGATGCAGAAGCAGGTGCCCAGCGTCTGTTAGGGCTGATGCTTCACTGGTGCTGTCCTGGAGCAATCCAAAGACTCCCCCTTTTGGCAAGACACCACAGCCTGTACTCACAGGCTTCCAAAACACAGACTATCGGGACTGTCGCCCTCATGCGGATGGGTGATGCACCTAACACACACACGCAGTCCGTGTGCATACGTCTCTTTGTAAGGGACTCCTGATTCCCATGATACTTTTCACACAAAAAAACCTTTGTTGACTTAAATGAGTTAATGAGGTTCATTGATTTTGTCTGTCTGGTTCTCTGATCGGGTTAGTACAAAACCTTTTAATGACCCCCATGTAATTATCTGTAATTATGGCCTGCTGTCAAGAGACATCGTTGAGATGGGGAGGACTGTGAAGCGTGGATGGAATAGCGCCTTTGTGGCAGTACCGTCCAATAGGGAGGGGCATGAGGCAGAACCGTCCAATAGGGAGGGGCATGAGGTGGAACCGTCCAATAGGCATGCCCATAAGCAGCATCTGCCCGGTCCAACAAGGCACAGTTACTCAGCCGGCCCCAGCCTGCAACATACTGACCATTATAAATCATCATACCCACAATGCATCCTCCTCAGGCATGGTAACTTTATGGTACTCACACCACTGGGTCTGAATGACACTGTCCTCTTTCAATTTTGTTTTGTTTCTATGGGCCTTTTTTCCTTTACATTACAGATGTACAGATGTATCACTTTTAGTAATACAATACAGCTGCACACGGTACTCAGTTACAAAGACTGCAGCGGTAACTCAATCCCCAGCGCCCACACCACTCCAGAGTTCTTCCTCACACCGGATTTGTGTCGAAATACAGGTTGTCCATCACTTAGGGCCTTAAATTAACAAAGCGCCATGTAGTTCAAACATGTCCATTTCTAAGCAGAGAAACATCCCCGATGGCTGACCGCTGCATTCCCGGGGCATGTTGACCTAATCCAGTGAAAAAGTGCTCTACAGCAAATGAAAACAGACTCATCCACCTGGGAACCTCTGGACAGTATCTGTGCAAAGTGAGAACTAGGACCTTCCGCACGTCAGCACCTTGAGAGTGAGATTGCTGACCCAGGCACGTGGTCTGACACAGGTGTTCCAGTCACTGCTGACCCCTTCCCCCTAAAATGTGGCACCTGCATCTCACAGAGAGTCCAGCTGGATGCAGAGTGCCAACCAGCCACTTCTCAAAACGCTGAAAAACATCAGCTCCGAAAATGAAGATGGGGTTAGCCCTAACCCTAACCATAACCTGACACTGTTTGCTTAAGTAAAAGCAGTGTGACGGCAGAGTTTGGAGAGAAGCAGCAGTGGGCCAGCAATACAGTGGCCGACTCTGACATGGACCCGGGGGATGGGACAGTCACAGGCATCAGAAATGAAAAGGTAGAAATGAAAGGTAGAGAGAGTCCATGTAGACAAGCTCCTGAACGCACAGCAAGAAGAAGAGCAGTAGATCCATAGAGACCCAAACCCTTTCCTCCGTTACACCAACCTGACAATAGTGATTAAGCCGCCTGTGCTATTGACCAATGATGATACGCGACCCGGCCGCGGGTAAAACGCCACCCTGCTCCCCTGGCCACATCGCCGAGTGCCTTTGTTGGTTTATCCGGGGGGGTGACGACTCCCAAATGCCACGGAGGTTCTTTATCGACCCAGCTTGCAGGCTTTAGTTACTCCTGGCATTCTTACTGATCCTCCCTGCCCCCCCTGTCCCATCACATCTGACCCTTATTTTGGTGTGATCCAGACACACACACAGTGCCAATTATGCCGAGGCTGCAGGTAAGCAAGACCCGGAGTGAGAATAGAGTGACGACTTGTGTCTAAACAATGACTCACCCTGAAAGCAGGCAGCGCTCACCCGGCTTCCACACAAATACGAGTTAAAACGAGCTCAGATCTCCATCTGACCAGAGCTTTTGTGTAACGGAGCACACTGCCACAGTCTCGATGGTTGAGCCTCTAAGCAGCATTGGGTAAACATTTATGTCTTCACACAGGAAGTAAATCATTGTAAATACTTTGCTCGACAGGAAGTCCCACCTCCTCAGGGAATAAACCTTCGGATCACAAGTCAGGTCCCTTAATAATGATACCACCTGCTGTTGGCAGCTAATAATCCGTGTCATTTTCACATCCAATCACAAGTCATCCCCATTCCCTTGGCCTTATATAACCTAAAGATGTGAAATACTAGAGCCACCAAAGGATCGGGTCTTCATGCAGTGTGCCGTTTGACCACATGATCCCCTTGGGGCCCTGCTCCATCCCCAGATGGGTATGCTGCCCGACTCAGGCTGCCAGCAATGGTTCAGATGCATTCTTTAGGGCTGAGACCTCCCCCCACCCTCACCACAACCCCCTGAGCTCGCTGTAGTGATTTATGGCGATGCACAGAGCCTGAGCCAAACCTGCCACAATCATAAAATGTTATGGTTCTGGGAGCAGAACTGTCATTTAGGAAAGGGGAGGGTGGAACCTCTCTCTGTTCTTCAGAAATGAATTTCAGGGCTCATTTGTCGATGCTGAAACTCTTTCTTACACCCTGTTGGCTCTATGCAAACATTCAAAGCATTCTGACCAGCAGACGGGACGCGGGAAGGGTAGTGTCTCTGAGGGAATCTCTGAGCATGGCGGGCTGACAGCCTGTCTGCCCTCTCTGCTAATAGAAGGAGAATGTCTGATCGTGCGAGAGCCCCGGCCGTAAGGGGGCATCCAGCTGCCTTTGGCGTTCTCTGGTATCCATCACGTTTAAATTGCAGGTATTCCCTTCTGGAGAATTAGCGCACCCTGCTGATTCACGGAGCCGTGGGCCGGGGAGCCATTTTTCATATGCAAAACCCTTTCTTTGAAGTTCCTCCATAAATGACACCTGTGAAACTGCACCGATTTTATGAAAGCCAGATCGTTTATTTTGGGTTTTAATGAAATGACCGGAAACCCGCAGACATTCTGACATTTTGTTTTTCTGCCGACAGGGTGAGCTGGAACAGGAGCCGGGCAGGCGGGGGCAGGCTCCACGTTGTTGGAGAGTTATCAGGGATTTTAGAGCATTGTTGAATCTAGGTGCTGCATCTTCACTCTCAGATGAGCCCAGATCTCTGGTTTTATGTAGATAATCTACTCTTTATACGTTTCTCTCTTTTGGCAGCAGCTGCTAACGGAGCCTCGTCTTCGTCCCAGTCCCAAGGATCTGAATGAAGACCAGTCCTTTGGGTCCTAATCGATCCCACTAGACGGCTCCTAAAGGTGGCCGCCTTTCAGTTCATAACACAAGATGGTTTCCATGTTTGTTTTTTTTTTTTTAATAATTTATAGCCAATAAGATTGGTATGTTCGCATCTGTCGGGCAGTTCATCGTCCCTCAGGTGGCTACCGCTGAAATTTAAGTGCTGATTTTTTGTACCTCCTTGCATCAGATATCTGTCACCATGACAGAATACCAACTTGAAATGGAATTTTAATTCACACTGTGCCACACGTCACAAAAAACAAAGGAGAGCATATGGCTGATTCGTTCCTAGCAAAAAGGAGAACAACTAAATTGTTGTCTGGTGTTTAGAGGCTAGCCACTAACCAGAAGTGTAACTAGAGGAAATCGAGGCACATAGCACAGCGCTAATGCTAATAACTGAGGGGACATGGTGGGGAGCCGACATGGATTCCCTTGGACCCCTGTTACTTTCAGCCAAGGCTCGCCGTACAGTGGCTGAATCCCCCCGATGGAAGGGTGGCCATTTCCACCGGATGCTTTGTTAGAATCCGGCGTTTCCAGTGTGACCGTCGGGACACTCTGGAACCTTAGCACTAATGCTAACATGCTAAAGTGCTCGCTGACAAGCTCCCTAATGCTCTTGGCAGCACATTTGCTTACCTCCGTGTTTAAGGCACATGTCCCCCATGTGGAGGGGAAGCGTGTACTACATGTAGCCGGAACAGGGATGGCTGGGCACGTAATCCCAGTTTTTTGTCCGCTTTATGTAAGCCGTCACTAACGGCGGGGGAGAATGCCTCGAGACCACCGCCACTTCTCAGGAAGAAGGAGCGCTTGTCAGATATCCAACACCTCACAGCTTTCGCATTGGGCCGGAATCGAGCGGCAGGGGAACACTGCTCATTTGCCACCGGTGTTTATCGCGGAGACGGCGGCGGTGGGCAGGCAGATCTCATTAGCGTGTCCTCTCGGGGAGGACCTACAAGAGGCCACCCGGGATGGGGGGGGGGGGGGTGAGTAATGCAACATGCTAATGCAGATGCCAAATTCCCAGATACTCGGGAACGTGCTACACACTCAATTCAGTATGTGGAGCCACCCAAGCAAACCGAGTTCTGCCTGACCCCATACCAGTCGTTAAGCTGTGTACTGAATGCCAATAGAAGAGTGTTTCCCAATCCGGTCCTTGGGGACCCACACACAGTCCATGTTTCTTCTCCCTCCCAGCTCCCTGCCAGGCAGTCCACATTTTTGCTCCTGCTCTACTCCCTACTCAGCTTAGAGGGAGCTCCCCAGGGACCGGATTGGGAAACGCTACAATAGAACGTAAGCAGCCCAGACACAAAGACAGACACACAACTTTACAGTAATTTGCCATCTATCGATCGACATGTCCCCAGGATTAGTCACAAGGACACGACTACCAGCACTGATGGCCATCCAGGTGAAACCACGTGGATCCGGCCAAAACAAGAGAGTCTTATAGATGTATGGGAGAAGCAGACACCGAGAAGGAGAGGAGATCATAAGAAGCAGGAAAGGGGGAAAGCAAGGAAGTGGGGAGAGATGAGAGAAAGGAGAGCTCCACGACCGGAGCTGCCTCGCGCGTCAGGCGCTTAAAAGAGGAATCAATCAAGTGAAGACGAAAGGCTGTGTTAATGCATCGAGATAGACCGGATTACTGTAGTGGCTGGGATTAGCTATAAAAAAAAACACCAACAACACAGAGTGCGTATTTAAGTGCCTTGTTAGGCCACAGCCCGGGGCCCGAAGGGGGCAATCCCATCGGAGCTCCAGGTTCCTCGCTGAGGGTCCCCCCATTACGAAAACGGCGCAGAGATTTACAGCAGGGCGTGGCATGCATGCACCACTATAATGGGCCGGTTCTGCCTCATGGTCCAGCGGTGGGCACGGCACACTGGCGAGACCAGCACACAGGCGAGACCAGCACACGGGCGAGACCAGCACATGGGAGAGACCAGCACACGGGCGAGATGTGTGTCATGTACTGCTTTGTTACGAGCATTAGTTAACTGGTAACTGGCATACTGGATTCAGCTATGTGTGCGTCCGTGACTTCTGTATGTGTGTCACAGAACTGACATATGCAGATGCACGTGAAGGAGGGAAAATTAATTGGTTGTCTACCTTCCCAGTGTGAGAATAGAACAGCCAATAGCCTGCAATCTCTCAATAGCACTTAGTTAAGAAAGACCAAAGTAAATGGACCGGTCACCGGCAGTAAAGGAGCCCACACCTAGGTGCGTGACATCAGCACTAATTTACATATCTGCCTTTAGCGTGTCAGTCGATGGCATCCACAGGTCTTGATCCACCGCGGCCTCCTTCTTCATATCGTGGCTATTTCCACAAAACAAAAAACAATCGCAGGCACCAGCAAAAAAAGGGCATAGTACCACCCCCTGGTGATTTTGCAAACATTCTGTTGTAAAATCTGGTAATTACCAGCAAAATGAAAGAGTGGCATGAAAAGTGTGATTTCCTAAGGGTGCAGAAAATCTGTTTTGCTCACAAGGGATATAAGCAAGTTATTTCTTAAACTCCAACTCCATTGCATTCTGGACACAATGCATGAATGAACCTTTTTAGAAGACCAGACAAAGGAAGGGTTGGACCGTGACACGAGGACTCGGCTGCTCCATCCAACCGCGATCCACGGCTACCCATGACGACCAATCATGGGTAGCCATTATGAGCGAACCGGACGCCTCGGGCTGAGTGAGGACAAGCAGAAAATGCTTTTCCCATCAGCCCCTGGGCATGACTGATGAATGATTACGATGGTCAGGTCACGGCTGTCAGGATCCTCAAATGCTGCGCCCCCTTCTGTCTCACTCGCTGTCAGACACGCAATCGCATGTATTTATAGACAGTTTGTTTTATTAGAATAACTTCTCACTGTGACTGTGAATTTGTAATGTTATACTCCTTCAGTAAATGAGCTAGAATAAAACTTAAAGGTAAAACACAAAGAGTTGGTTTTTACATATGCTTCTGACAAGTTTACCATAGAGTCTCATGCTTCTGGGCACTGTGATTTTCTTTTTTACAAAAAAAAACAAAGGAATCCCACATTTAATGCATTATTTTTCTATTAATGATGGATTAATTTAATTTTGTTTGATCAGAATCAGTTTTGGCAGATATGAGATGATGAAGAAAATTCTCCAAAACTGAAGATGTACTTTGAGAGGTGGAGTTCTAGGTGATGGACTCATACATGCTAATGAGCTCAGATGCGGCTGCCAGTCTGCCGGCCCAGGACAGACTGCATGCTCTGCAGAAGAGTGAGCCAGCTAATCACCCCAGCCGACCCCTCCTGGGACTGCTAAGTAGGCCCAAAGTCTTTCCTTTCTCGATGTGACTGGTAATCGATCACATTGCTGAAGGCGTCCGGCTGAAGGTTACGAGTTCACCCTGCTTGTTAGAGGCATCTTCAGCACACCAGGGCGTGACTGTGAATCGTGGCCATCACACGCGGCCTCTCTTCCTGCGGGCCCAACATGTTCACCAATGTGGCGAAACTGAAGCTACCATAGTCGACAATTTATCTTGCAAAGAAGCAAATTTCTTAATTTCACATCTTCAAAAGGAAAATCCTTCCTGGGAGAACATGTCAAAGACTGCCTGCTGTTAATCTGATTGCATTTTTTGAAGCACTTAACATCAGTATTGACTTGACAGGACCTTCCTTAGATCTTCTCCTAGATTTCAACTCTTTAACTCAACTCTACCAGGCCTTTGGTGACTATGACCACAATGTTCTGGCAAAGAGGAAGACAGACAAGAGAGCCAAGGCAGGCTTTGGACCTATAGATGCAGGAACAGGTGTGGTTGGGGCCACAAGAAAAACAGAGTGTGTTTTATGTGGGATATCTGAAATGATCACTTTAATTATAAAAGCGATTACACTTCATAGAAATTCTCTTTTCCACTACCCCACCCAGCTCTCCTCAAGTGAGGACAGCACACCAGGAGTTGGGGGGGGGGGTGGTGGTTAAGGACCTTGCCCAGGGGCCCACAAATGTGCTGAGGCCGGGCTCAAACCAGTGACCTTCTGATCACAGGCACAGAGGCTTAGCCCACTGAGCCACAAGCTGCCCCCAGATCCTCCCAGACTTTACAGGCAGATTTAAGGCTTTCTCTTACTTTTCTTCTCACTATGATGGAATCCGTGGAAACTAAAGCGTTCCTATGTACCTGTAATCTCACTTGTACAAATGGAAAACAAAGCATCGCTACCATTATCTATACAAGATTTACAGACTGTTTAAAATATTCATATCAGCCCCTGGACTAAATTGGCCTTTTTTGCTCATAATGAGATACTATTTCTGTTCATGGCATGTTGTGAACCGTCACTATATATATTTTGCTCACAATGCAAGACTTTTATTTTTGAATCCTTTAACAGCTGGACTTTTCTGGGTCACATAAAGGTAACCGAATCTAGAATATTCCAATTGATGAGCCGGTTACCCATAGTCTGCTTGGTCCTGCTGACTTGGCCCTATGACACAAAGATGGCTGGATTGTGCGGAAATTTGAGGTTGGGCCTTTGGCGGGGGGGGGGGGTGTACCAGACACACACACACACACACACACTATTCACGGCAGCCGTCGGGTGGATCTCCGCAGAGCACTATTTGTGCAAAGCCGTTCCTGGATATAAATAGCAGGGTGCGGATTTACCCTGGGACTCTGTTCAGGGCCCTGAGAAGTAATTCACATGCAGTCGGCATGTTTCCAAAGATCCTCGCACAGAATAGGACCTGAGACCAGTCTCAGGGACACCAAGAGGGGTGGGCTACTGGGCCTTATGAAGACCGCACCTAGCCCTGGGTCGCTGGAGTTATTGGGCCCCATGAAAGCAGATCATATTGGACCCCCTCCTCAGACCAATTTCATGGCCCTTCTCCTAACTTCCCCCCCTAGAGGGTGCCCCCTGTCTCCGCCCTTCCCGGGATCCCAGTCACCACCCCCTAGCGCACACATCCAATCAGGGTGACTACAGGCTAAACCGCGCTCCGATTTGTTGACGTCACTTTCCATCAGTGATGCGGTCCCTCAGCGATGGCCCACAGAGCGGAGTTCTCCCCACAGCCCCCAGACCAGACGGGGGCAGACACTCGCACCACAGTGAAATGGGAAGTCATTCCATCCCTTGGAGAGGCAGCAGAATCAGCTGCACGTGGTGTCGATTACATGGACAAACGGGCCTTCCTGGGGGGGAGGGGGCTTCAGTATCTACTGTCCCATTAGAAAGCGCGGCTCGGGGTTCATAGCGATGGACCTGTCTACCGCTGCACTGCGTTAGAATGCCTGACGCACTGGACCTGTCTAGCGCTGCACTGCATTATAATGTCTGATGCGGTGGACCTGTCCCTCACTGCACTGCATTAGAATGCATGACGCGATGGACCTGTCTAGCGCTGCACTGCGTTAGAATGCCTGACGCACCAGACCTGTCTAGCGCTGCACTGCATTATAATGCCTGATGCGGTGGACCTGTCCCTTACTGCACTGCATTAGAATGCATGACGCGATGGACCTGTCTAGCGCTGCACTGCATTATAATGCCTGATGCGGTGGACCTGTCCCGCGCTGCACTGCATTAGAATGCCTGACGCGGTGGACCTGTCCCACGCTGCACTGCATTAGAATGCCCGACGCACCGGACCTGTCTAGCTCTGCACTGCATTATAATGCCTGATGCGGTGGACCTGTCCCGCACTGCACTGCATTAGAATGCCTGACGCAGTGGACCTGTCCCGCGCTGCACTGCATTAGAATGCCTGATGCACCGGACCTGTCTAGCTTTGCACTGCATTATACTACCTGATGGCGTGGACCTGTCCCATGTTGCACTGCATTAGAATGTCTGACGCAGTGGACCTGTCCCGCACTGCACTGAATTAGAATGCCTGACACACCGGACCTGTCCCGCGCTGCACTGCAATAGAATGCCTGATGCGATGGACCTGTCTAGCGCTGCACTGCATTAGAATGCCTGATGCACCGGACCTGTGTAGCGCCACACTGCATTATAATGCCTGATGCGGTGGACCTGTCCCACACTGCACTGCATTAGAATGCCTGACGCGCCGGACCTGTCCCGCACTGTACTGCGTTACAATGCCTAACGCGGCGGCCCTGTCCCGCACTGCACTGCTTTAGAATGCCTGACATGGTGGACCTGTCCCGTGCTGCACTGCGTTTGAATGCCTGACGCGCCGGACCTGTCCCGCACTGTACTGTGTTACAATGCCTAACGCGGTGGACCTGTCACGTGCTGCACTGCGCTAAAATGCCTAATGCGGTGGACCTGTCCCACGCTGTACTGCGTTACAATGCCTAACGCGGTGGATCTGTCCCGCACTGCACTCTCCTCCCTCTTACACTTACTCCCCTGCACCCATTGTCAGAGTGTCGACAACACTGTCACCAGCATAGGCTCTTTTACATTGTCCTGACAGACTCATCTGCATCCAAAATCAATTATGCTTCTACAACCTTTTATGCCACTCCTACAGTCTGTCTGTACTAGACCACTTTAGAAAATCCGGGGTGTGGGACAGGTCGTCAGACTGGGGGCAGATGGTTTAGGACCTTCATTAGCATTTTCTCAGCTTACAAAATTAAGGTCTGCCAGACTTTGTGGAATGGGAGGAGCCTACACAGGGAAGCCGTCCACACTCTACCTGCCTGCTTCAGGTATATTGTACATGTCTGCCACAGGTTACACACGGTAGCCGATATGTAACATCCCAGAACCAACGGCGGTATTTACCACCACTCAAACCCCGCATTTCCGTGGGGCCCCGAGGCTTATGGTTACTACGTTAGATAAATAAACACGTTCCTTTTTCAGGGTCTGAAGAAGCAGGATCGACTAACACGTTGACTAGCGACGATCTTCACTCCACTCACTAGTTTCTTGTTATGTTTTTAAGGTGGCCTTTTCAGTGGAGCCCCTCCCCAGACCTTAAAACTTGATTTCTAAGAGTCATTACTAAGATTCCCAGATACTCAGAACCTTCTGGTCTGTTCCTACGGACTCCCTTGTGTGCTACATATCTGTGTCCTCACCACACACATCTCTGTGTCCTCACCACACACATCTCTGTGTCCTCACCACACACATCTCTGTGTCCTCACCACACACATCTCTGAGTCCTCACCACACACATCTCTGTGTCCTCACCACACACATCTCTGAGTCCTCACCACACACACCGCAGAATGGAGCATACTCTCAGGCCAAACCAAAACTATTTAACCCCACGTTTACACCCACAGAGGCGCTCGATGTGTTCATCTCGAGCCGTCCGTTATGCCCAGGTCGTTTTCCAGACGAGTCAGTGCTGAGCTTCACACTACTGCTTCCCTATGTGCCTCAGAGAAGACTAAGCCATTCTCAGGGTAAACGCCACCTTCACCTCCAGCAGAGACATCACCTTTTCCTTTAGGGAATACCAGGCTTAGCGCAAGATCATTCTGAACCCATTTTCTAACTCAGACTTAAACCCATTCAACCCTGCCTATGGTCTCAAACTGCTAGTAAACCTACAGTTGTTCAGGTAGAAAATGCCACGAGATTCCGGGACACAGGAGCAATCATTCGACATTTCAGCACCATAGAAACACCCAAATGCCAAGTGCAACACATTCCTAAATGCACATCGATTTCAAATTCACCATCCTCCCCATTAACAGGAAGTTGAACATTCATAGCCACCTGAAGGAAAAGCCACGTTTTATAATTAGGTTTCAAAGTACTAGCGTTCTCCTTTATGAATCACACTTTCATGTAATGAAAGAATGATCATTCCCGCTGGGCTAGACGATGCTGGTAAAGCCCTTCATATCCAGGGGGAAATCGGCGGAGACCAGCACATTGTCTGTTGTGGGACAGACACTGCCGTGCATTCTGGGAAACTGGAGGGAATCATGGCGTGGCGAAACATGGAGGCTGGTCCAGGCCGTGCCCTTGGGGGAATGGGAGACAAAGATGGAATTTTTGCATCTCCTCCTCTCGATTTCACGCTTTCACACGTTGACGTGGAGAACTTTGTCAGCATCAGCACCAACCATCCGCTCTACCCCCAGCCATTTATAGCACTGGTCTAATTATAAACATCTGCTTCCGTGACCCCCCACTTCCCCCCCCCCTCCAGAGGGCTGTACTTCAAAATAAAGAAGAGGAGACAGAGTCAAATAAAGATGAATAACATATTTCTGTCTGACAGGGTAATAAGACAGGCTTTCCAGGGGTGGGGCCCACAGCCCCGGCTGAAGCGAGAGCTTCCTGGGGAGTGCGCAGCTCATAATTGTCAACTCGAGTTATTTCAAATTCCACTTTATAACAAAGCTCAAACGTGCAGCTTCTTATAAGCGGAGAAAAATTCCCCTAAGATGGTGCCAGTCAGCTAGCGATATGTAATTAATTTTAAGGAGTATTTCTGTATTTCTTGGTACTCAGGAATCGCTACTGCTTACGATACTGATTCGTTTTATAATTTGACAAAATTACGATGAAGACTGATGGGGGGCCGAAGCCACCCAGCCACATCTGGAGGCGTGACAGTCGATGCGCTGACACTGTGGCGGGACACTGTCTGCCGCGCAGCCTGGTCTCAGCAGGACGGTGGGCCAAAGGGTCCCGCGCGGCCTCCCCTTCAGCTCCAGCTGAGCGTAGCGTCTATGCTGCTCCTTCTGGGAGCAGCAGGGCAATTAGCAGTCCGGCCAGTTGTGCCGGCAATCGATACCCGGAAAAGCGCGGCTCTGTCGCCATGATGGCTACGAGCAGTGCAGGCACAGACGCTCCAGTCGTAACCTTTCTCTAATTGGACAGCTCCAAGCTCCAAGGCGCCCATATATCGAAGTCAGAGCTGCTTACTGCAGGGGCCTAGGGGCGGGGCATTCATCACTGCCCAATCAGAGCAAAGAGAGGGCCTCAGTCATTTTTAAATACAACGGCTTAATGCGGCAGCCATGTGATCTGAGGGGACCCTCACTTTCCCTACCAAAGGCAGAAAAGCTTGTCTGACCGCCCCAATGACATTTCACCATTTCATCTTCGTTAGATGCCGGGCAGACGTAGCTGGGATTCCGCTATTTTTGGGCAGTGGGCTCACCAATATCCATATCCACGATCTACCAGCACACAACTCAGATTTCAGCTGCCTTATCTTTTGCCGCTGACGTATGTTTTTATCATGAATTATATATGACACACGAAACAGGAGACGAGCTATCAACCGTAACAAAATAAAAATTCAATATTCTTCCCTCCAAATAAAACCACCTGGACACTGAGCTCATTAGCAAGTTCACATATACCTACGCGACGTGGGCAGCAAGACTTTAACTGAAACCTTGGAGTTTGCATGTCGGGCCCTCTGGAGGTGCGGGTGGGTGCGAGCAGAGCTCCGGCCCAGAATCACATTAACCGTAGTTCAGTATGATTTATGGAGAGCACTTTGGGCCTGGGCGAGGTGAGGCAGCTTCTCAATGAGACTGACTGTTCTTTAATTGGTTGTCATAGCCGCACATTACGCGCTCTATTAGAGGACACAGCGCGGTCTCATATTGGAGTCGCTAGAAGCAAGTCAGGGCAAGGAGTCAGAGGGAAGAGTCAGAGAGAGGAGTCAGTGCGAGGAGGAGTCAGAGCAAGAAGGATTCAGAGTGAGGAGTCAGAGCGAGGAGTCAAAGCGAGGAGTCAGAGCCTGGCCTCCATTCTGCTTGTAGTATGATGGCAGGTGCAACGGGAACCCACACACATGCCTTAGGGAAACCTCTCCATCCACATCACATGGGGGAACCCCCCCCCCCCCAAGGAAAGGGATGTTGGACCCCCACCTTAAAGAGCCGCAGGATGTTGGCGACCATGATGGAGACGGAGCTGGCGGAGGCCCCGATGACGCCCACAATCTTGTCGGGTTTGGCGAAGATGGGCGGGTCGCCGCTGGCACAGCGGACGTCGGTGGCGTCCTTCTCGATGAGCGCCTGCACGAAGGTGAGCGACTGCTCCAGCGCGTAGGTGTCTCGCGAGCAGGTGTCCAGGACGCGGGCGCCCAGCGTCACGTTGGGCAGCAGCTCCGGGTCCTTGTTGATCTGGTCGATGGCAAAGAGCATGGCCTCCAGCCGGTGGATGCCCTTCTCCTTCTTGAGCTCGCCGCACGGCACGCCGCGGTCACCGCGGGCGTGCACGGGGAAGAGGCCGCCCAGGATGATGTCGCCGTCCAGCCGGATGGAGTGGGCATGCTCCTGGGCCTGCACCTCCTGCACGCAGGTCAGCAGCCAGCAGCACCGGGCCGTTAACAGGAAGAAGCAGCAGCAGGAGACTGAGCTGCTCCGCGGGGCCCTCGCCATGGCGGGAGGGCGTGGCGGCGTGGGAAGGCGGGGAGGCGGGGCTTCTGGCAGTCACAGCGACGGGGGGCGGTCCAGCGGTGGGCACGGGAGGCAGGTGGGACCATCAGTGCCCCCCCCAGCCAATCAGAGTTCAGCCTCGGACCCCGAGCAAATGGGGGGGCCTACTGCCAATTTTTATAACATCCCGGCCACATGTGGCGTGCATCTCAAGGACCGGGGGAGGGAATCTCAGATTGGGGCTGCGGAGATCACAGTCCTGGGTTCGAAGTGGCCTGACAGGAGAACAGGGTAAGAAAGGAAACCTTAATATCACGGAGATTAAACAGTCAGCACTGTGAAACGAAACCTATAAGACAGACCGAAACAGAGGTAACAAGCATTGCGCCTGATGGTCACGCTTGCTGGGCGGGGGGGTGGGGTATAACCTGATGGCAACAGGAACCGTCAGGGGCAGTAAAAACTTCCCCGTTATTGCGTCTTCAATTAGACTACTTTGCATACCGCTAACATAAAACAATAATTATTACTTTTTTACACCAGACTTTACAATTAGAAGCTCATTCCGCTCAGTCGCCTCCCAGCCGAAATGAAACCCGGCCCCAGTGACGGCAGCGTCTCCCCTTCGGAGCCGCAAAATGAACAACAATCCCATCGCATCCGTGGGCTCATCGGCGGCGCAAAGTGTCCATTTCACACAACAGATGAGGCTTTCCGTTTGGGAACTGTTACTTTCACGCCTTTAGATTACATTATAATAAAATACTAATATCCACCATCACCATCTCCAACTTTTCTTTTAATAAGAGCGCGGCACTTTCTGTACCCGAAGGTAGGCGAAGGCATTTTATCTTCGCCTTAATATGCGGCTCATCATTACCGGCTCTCATTTTTCATCCTGCTGCACGATCACAGATAGAAACTGCTTTTCGTTAAATGACTAGTACTAACCTTCGGTTTTTGGTTCAACTTTAGGGGTTCGGCTATTTAAATTAAGAGCACAACTCGGTGTGATCAACCTTTCCTGATATCCTCTCGATCTGAAACAATCAGTCGATTAATTAACGTATAAACGGGTTTCACAAGGTGTTAGGCTTTACAGAATCACCAGAAGAATCTCCAGTGTTGAGTGGTTTTCAGGAAGGACGTAAAGTTCGGTGTTCAGTATTAAAAGTGCGCATGTAGGCTACTGACACCCGATAAAAGGCTCTTAATAACGGCGACAGGACGGGGGCTGCTCGCGTAACAGCGGACCGGGGACTGGCCATACGGCGGCTAAGGCGTTAGAAACAGAACAAAATGCAATTTAATAGTAAGGTAAAAGGCAACCCACCGCACCCAGCCCAAATAAAGAGGCAGACGTTTCTGTGATTGTCGCCGTCGGCGCGGTAAAACGGAGCCAAAGCAGGCAACTAAATGTCGGGTTTTGCATCATTATGCGCATAAAAATGTAATCAGGTTTTAAACTCGTTCTTCAGTGGTCGGGTGATTTAAAACCACCCTTACTGTAGCATCTTAATAAATTATACCATGTTTAAATTACTTTGCGTCGTACGTAGGCTATGTATGGGCTAAAGATTACCTCCATGTCTACCGTCTTCACGAAGATTTGACAATCTGTAGCCTCTCTTTAATTATAAAATTAATTTTCCTTCACATAGTCCTTATAAATATCCTAACTACAAAAACCTACTTGTAATTAAACATTCATTCATATAATTAAACATTCATTCATTCATTTTCATACAAACCATCGTATAGGATCAATTAATCAGTCAAAGAGGACCGGAATGAAACCGAATAGCTTTATCATCTCAAACCGTCATTACGGGTAGAAAGAAAAAAACATGAAATTACACTGACAGGCGAGCTATGTCCCATTTCTCTTTTTAATTTATATGAATAGGATTGGGCAAGCCCGTTCCATCTTCTTCTGGTGATTCAATTATAATTTCTTCAGCGTAACAACTCTCAGAGGATCGTGTTGCACGGCTTAGAAACGGATAGCTTTCGGCTCTCTGTAGCAATAGGGGGAAAACGCTATTTCGCCCCTTTTCGCCTCCTCTGGCTCGCTGATACCGCAACTGTCATGACACCGTCTTTCGCGCTGCGGCTCCGGCCGAGCGCTCACTGTACCCACCTAAGCACTGGCATTCCCTGCAACCTGTCGTATTAAAAAAACTTGAGCAATAATCGTAAAAATCAAAGGCACATAAAACAAAACAGTGCTCATAAACGTGACTGGCGAACACCAGAAACTCTTTTGAAAGAGCGCCATTTATTAAGCATCTGGACATCAACCCCACATCTGATAACAGCAAAGGGCTGCGAGTGTATATGCAGGATACAACTGTCTAATTAAATCCGATCAGGCGACAATGCGTTGAATAGGCGCTTTTTGTCATATGAACACTGATGGCTTGGTGCTGATATGACCTTATATCTCTGAGTCTGGATAAAAACGGAAAACGATAAGCACAGCGGGGGAAAACAGCATGTTTTGCTCGGCGTTCAGGTAAATACGCGAGGTGATTTTTCCGCACAAAAACGCTTCGAAACTTTAAATGTGCAATGAAACTGCATAATTGTTTACGATAGGAAACTATTTTGGTTAAGCTTTCCTCGTCGGTTCTTCTAAGCACCAGTCGGACGTGACAAAACGCCGCTTTCCGATCGCATCCCAGGAGCGCATTCCTGCGCTCCTGCCCTACAGCACTCCGCTGTGCAGCCGTGCACTTTTCATGTGTTGGTAAAAACTGTTTGATCTCATGCGTTATGCACATGATCTGCATACGATGGATTAATCTCAGCCGTCCACCAAAGAGCCCCGTTATATGCTCTATCACTTATTAACATACGAAAAAGAATTTTTAGGCTATATGCAGGTGAGCCGAAATTGTTCGGACGCACCCAGAAAGAAGTCATCTGGTATTTGTCGTGCATTAAGAACAAGGAAAGAGAATGAAGCGGAGGCATTAGGAGGCGAGCCACAAGCTACCTGCTGCTCGGCGACTCGGAGACGGTCCCGCTTCGGAGATGCGCCAGCGTCTGTTCCCGGTGCTGAAAGGGACAGCGCTCCGCCGGAGCAGGAGCGCGTCTCATCCGAGTGAATCACAAAATACTCCCACCGGCCGTGATTGGTCCCCCCCCACCCCAACCCCACCTCAGATGGAGCAGCACCGCTTACCGGCACTTCGGCTGCTCCGCGAGCTGCTCGGCATTATTCTCACACCGCGCACGGTGTCTTGTATTAAACAGGCGCAATTCCGGAGTCGTGGCCCTGAGAGGGGAGGGGGGGCACACGGGGCAGGCGAGGGGGCCACACAGGGCAGGCGGGGGGGCCACATGGGGCAGGGTCGCATCTAGAGACGGATTTGGGAGCGCCGTTGCGTTCGGCGATCAAGACTACGGCGAATTTTCACAAAACAAGTAGTAGTATTTTAACTTTTACTTATTTTAACTTAACATAAAACATCATTTATGTATAATTTATAAATGTACATAGTAGGATGACAGCCCGGAAGAAGAACGGGGAACCGCACGAGTGGCCGGCCAAATTAAATATTCTCGTGCAAGTACTTTTGACCCAGCAAATCAGACAAATGACATGTAATAGGTAGTATGCTACACATTCGTGCACGGCTAGTTGATCAGGTTTGTTGTTTCGCTTCCCCTGAGTAGCTTATGTGCAAAGCGATTAATTACTATCCGTATAATAAACAACAATCCGTATAATAAACAAATTTCCCTTATGTGCGATCATTTAACCCTAAAACGTGTTTGCATTAGGTTTAAGCATTTGTATTAATATTAATTCAGCTGGTTTGCAATCACCTTCGCAAAACCCAGGACTCGACTATAATGTACTGTAGGTAATTATGATGCACTCCATCTGTATTTGTGTGATTTCAGCGAAATTCACATTACCTACCGGCAAACTGCAAAATTGGCTAGTAGACTTGCGCCACCTAGTGAACGCAGTCGTAAATTACGTCCTCCACCTTCTATCGTTCTTAGAGTTCGAACAAAACGGTATTATGTGGGAAAAATATTAAAATCTTTCTACAGTGGTGGCCAAAATTATTAGAACACTTGGCATATTTAAACGGTTTCCGTTGTTTTTGTTAAATTGGTCATTAAAATACCAATAAAACAAATTAAATATCTACAAAGTGATGGTTATACTCTATAAACGATAGAATAAAGCCTTCATAAGGAGAATCACTGTGCTAAGTCCGGACCTCAACCCCATCAAGCACATTTGTGACGAGT
>JAODKN010000063.1:33487017-33502827 GCA_026774425.1 Petrocephalus zakoni
TACATACTCACTAGGGCACACAATCCACAACAGAGACCCGCTACCCAGCCGGCAAAGCAGGTACATACTCACTAGGGCACACAATCCACAACAGAGACCCGCTACCCAGCCGGCAAAGCAGGTACATACTCACTAGGGAAATGACAGGTGAGGTTTGGCTTTTACTTTGACAATTACAGTCAGTACAAAGCATTACATCCCCAATGCAAAACAAAACAAACAAGAAAAAAAGCAAATTATACACGTGTCAGAGTCACCGATTCACTGCTGGATGTAAGCCTGGCTGTTTGTACAACTGCAGTCCCCGAAATGGCTGTGGCGTCTTATTAACTGCATCGTGCCAGCTGATTAGTTAATTGTAGGTCTCCCTAGATTAGGCACACCCAGTCGCAACAATTAATTAAACGGATCACTGAACAGGTTCACATTCATGTCGGAGCGAGCGAGCGAGCGAGAGAGAGAGAGAGAGAAACGCGTTGAGCTAGCATCCTCAGCGGAACAGACTGAATCTCTGCTTTATCACCTGCCCTGACCTCGTCTGTCTCCTTCCATTGCCTGTGCTCACTTATCTTGTACAAGATAAACACTTGTTCAAGGACAGTGATGTCATCTTGCGCGCCTTCGGGGAGGCCTGGTCCACAGAGCACTCTGGCTCGCAGGCCTCCTCACTCATGGACTCATTTCACCCAGGAGTAAATCAGCCACTAAGTGAACTAAGACTCATGCCAGTCTGGATGGGGAGCATGGAGTGGGGGGCATCGTTTCGTTAAACTGACGGTTGAGGGACGAACACAAAAGGCACAAATATTAGCTATGACAGAGGCTGAGACAGGGAGGGAAAGCAAGACAGTCATTAGAGCTACATTCAGACGGGGACAGCGTGCTCTGGGCGGCCAGCATCTGAGTGATGCACAGCGTTGTGTTTTATATTAGAAATCAGTTATGGCCAAAAGCCACTCCCTCAAATGTCTGTGTCCTCCCCCCGTATTACAGTGACCTATAGAAACTCAAACAGAAAATTAGCCCTAACCCAGCGATAACCTTAACTACGGCTCCCTCGGCCCTCCCAACACTAGCTCTTCTGTATCTGCCTATTTTAGCACAGTGATAAGTGGCTGATCCCAGTGCTCTGGGACGACAACGTGGCCTCACCGGCATCCGTGTGGCAATACTGCGTAATGCAGAGCAGCAGAGTTACCCAATCGGGTAACCCCTTACACAACTCCTCAGCCACCCGTGCACCACTGCTCTATCAGATGCAAAACCCTGTTTGCACGTTGTTCCCTTCAAGAATGAACTAGAGTCACGCGTGCCACGTTCCAAGGTCACCAGCGTGTTAAAGACAACGCCTTACACTGGCATGCTCTAGCCAGCCACAGACAGGCGTGAGGCTTCCTACAAAGGAATGCAGAAGTTGAATCGGCAAGACTTTTAATCAGGCACATCCCAGAGCAGCCAGTATCAAGGAAAGCAGGGGCTGTATTCAAAATGGTTTGCTCACTCACTCACTCACTCACTCACTCTATTTCCGTAGATAAGGAAAAGTGTCAGTGAAACAGAGAATCGGTTTGGGACACTATATTCCAAAATATTACTCTCTCATTACAGTGTGACAGCCGACACCTGCAAAATACAGCGACAAACGGAATAAAGGAGATAGTGAACAGGATGTAGCACAGCTTCACGGAGACAGGGCGCGTCACTGACCTCCACCCAGTTGGTCAGCCAGTAGCACTCGGGGTCCGTGTTCTCCACGGTGAAGAGCACATTTCCACGTGGGATGACGCAGCCCTCTGGCACTGCTTTGATCTCGATGGGGAGGTGCCCGTCGTACTTCTGAATTGGGGAGTGACATACATTCACACATAGGGCGCACTTCACTGTACTTGTGTCCTCGCGTACCCGTTTGATATCATCTCCCACTGCTGAAGACCACTTCCAATACTAAAAACGGAAGTATGGAGGACGGCAGAAATCCTCGGATATCGTTCTTGCCCCGCCCCAAATATCAAGGATACACCGTTGCATCTTCGTCAAATGAGACCAATCCCACGATTCATTGCATCCCAAATTCGTTCTTGGGAGGCAAGTCAGCGGTACCACCCTGGCAAAGACCACAAGTGCGATCTTTGCGTTCTTAATACCGACGAACACCCATACACCTGTGCTCTTTTGCAGCAATCCTGATGCAGCTTGTACAACTGTTTTGGTCACATCTGTCGGTCAAGGACTCTAGTTGTCAAGGGAAATGGAACTTAATGGGGATGTGGAAGGCCACAGCTTAATGGCAAACCCAGAACGTGAGGCGGCACTCCCCCTGCGCACATTCTGGATATGAAACTTATGAGTGCAACAGGGCCAGATGGAAATTCACAAAAAGCCTCGCACCTCAAGGATGTAGTTCCAGCCTTTCTCGTTAAACACATCATCCTGAAAGTGCTCCCTGTACACCTCCTTGGCCTCCTGGATTTTCTCTCTGGTGATGACTTTTCCTAGGGAATGGGAAACACCAAGGACAGGAAGACAAAGATATGGGACAATGGATGGGATACCTGGGAGTTTCTCACGCCTCCTCCCGACTGTTATCTGATTATATACTCAGTTTGAACTCAAAGTGAGCCCATGTTACTCAGCAGCAATGGCTGTTCAAACAAGGCCCCAGGGGTTTCCGTTAAAGCCACAGAGCTCCAAAAGCCCCCCCTCCTCCAGGCCCATGGACCGACAGCCAGTTACCCCACATATACATAAACACAGGAAACCTCCTAGAATTACTGCCCAGAGCCACATACCGAAAGCTTACCACGATCAGGGCTTCTGTTTTTGTTATCATTTCCAAGAAAAAAAATATCTGATTCAGCTACTGGCTGTAGAAGGTCTCATCATCTCACATCATCTGAGAACCGTTATGCAGAATGGACCCAAAACAGCATACTCACCCTGTAGATACTTGTAGAGAATGTACTGCAAGCCATAGAAGACAGTCTTGTCATACTTGACCTTCCTGTCCTTAGTGGAGTCTGTCTTCTTCTCACGACACTCAAAGTAGGAGTAGACCTTACTGGTGTTGGGTGGGTACTGCTTGTAGTGGGTCACCTGCACGGGAACCGATACCCATTCTGAACTGAGACATTCAGCACTGCAGAAACCGCACAAGATGTTACTGCAACAGTAACAAGAGCAGAACCAGTGCCTCAATGGTGACTGCCTGGGAGTCTAAGAGTCCTTTATTCAGGACACTTCTTTTCTTTTGTAGAAAGGGTTCTCTCCAAATCGCTAACAACAGCACAGATTAACACATCGTCTAACATTGCATAAAATACCTCCCCGTGCACATCAACGATGCATGTGAATCACCAGAATGTGCAAGGGATGAACTTCGGAGACCATACTTGCTCCCAGCAGAGCGATGTGCGTCTGGTAAAGCTAAGTAACACTGTTGATGGCAACGGCGAACCAGCAAGACACTGCCAGGTTTAAGCAAACCGCTAGAACGATGTCCCTTGAAGGTTCCATTCCATACTTGGTTTCTCACTCCCCAAATGGTAAAAGTTTCCAAGTTTTTTTTTTTTGGGGGGGTGCAAACCCTGTATGTGCACTACATTCACACAAGCAGCTGAGGGTCATTATGATTAGCTGGGCCTGAGAGTAAGGAGGAGAGTGTGGGGCTGTTTACAGACACTGATAGAGGGATCAAACTGCACATACAGAGTAGCTACAGTGCTCAGCAACAGCACGACCCCTCGGCTGCTGAGTGAGAGAGGGCTCCCGGCCAGTGTTCACACACTGACATTTGTTTCACCGTCCCAGAATGCAAGGCCTAAATGTCACCCTGTTCTACGGTTTCACCTATCCGGCTCCCCTCCGTACGGAGTGCACGCTGCGCCAAAAAACTCAAGCGCATGTATCCACTAAGACAGACCGACCTCTGCGTGGGCGGGGGGGGGACGAGTAAGCAGTGGTTAATGAGCTGTCGAGGGGACAGGATTTACAGCACGACGTCCAGGCCAGGGACACAAGGCAAGGACCTTTCGGTCTCATTCATGAAGCTCCCCCTGTCCTTGGAAATTCCTGTGTTTCACTGCCCAGCGGGCTTAGGTGGCAATCGAGCTAGGCCCAGATGCACAAATTAAAGGTATAAACTCAAGGCTGGCTACTTCTCAACAAACTCATCATCAATCTACTCAAACAAGGCCATACTTAATTAAACTTTACTTTCCCCGTAATACATAGACCTTTGTACTTACATTGTTAAGCTGTGTTCCCCGCAATATCAAACTCCCTACTACGCTGTTGCGCTGAACACGAGACTCATCATCACAGGATGACAAAGACCAGCCCAGTCAGGCCATACACACACTAACAGCCCCCACACAGCCCAGATGGAGGCTGGTGTTTACCTAAGTATTAGTTAGCTGAATGATAAACCCATCGAGGCATGACGATCATCGAAGAGGTCATGTGACTGGGTTGCAGGTTCAAACCCACAGAATAAAACTGCTGTTGATCCCCAAAACCAACAGTAGTACTAAATACCTAAAACGGAAAAGCCACCACGTTGTGAATGATGCAAATTACTGATAATTAATGAACATGCTATATAAATTAGGGTACATATAGAAACAAACCCTTCCTTTCCTGCTTTATATCTTTATACCAGGTAATCTACATCTTCAGTACATTTCTGATGTATTATTTCTGCTCAAGTACTGCAAAGTACAGACATGGTGAAGTTTAAAAGAAGACAAAACTGAATTTATCCTAGCTTATGAGTAAACATGGATTCAGGGTCATATGAGTGTATAGCAATTTATTCCCAGCTAGATTTAAACTATTCAAATTAAAACCAAACTAAAAAACTCAGGTTTTATGTCACAAGCAGGAGAAAATAATTAAGGGTAATTCCCACACAGCCGAATTCAGGAGAGGGCTCTGGACAGTGGAATGCATGTATGATGTGTACAGCTGCTCTGCCGTGATGTGACCTGTGAAAATGTGTCTGAATTTTATATATTTGAAAAGCCTTACGGAACCGAAAAAAATATACTATATAAAATGGGCCTTCAAGTCTCCATTAAGGGAAAGTGAAAGTGGCTTTTAATGGACTATGACATGACCGTATAAATCTGCACATTGTAAGGAAAAAAAAAATTAAAATAAAAATATAAGACACATAGTCTATTCAGTCTATTTTTAAACAATAAGATAAGACACATGACAGGAAATTCACGAGCACAAATACTATGCACATACTGTAAGCACCATGGTTTCATTAAGTTAATCAGGCAAATTATATGCCTTAGATCAATTAAACGATATGATAAAAACTGACTTTGCTGCGATTAACGTAAGAAGCGTGACTGCGAGCGACCCGCGGTCCCCGTACGACCCCATGCCGGACTTGCCACTGACAGGGTAACGCTACCGCGGACTTACGGCACAAGCGGCAACTTTCGCTTTTGTTTCCCTGCCGTGACTCTGCGATTACGGCGGCGGCGGAAAGCACAAGCGGCCAGAAACTATTAATATTTAAGCAGCGGCAATGTCGGCGGGGCACAGCGCGACCCCGGGCTCGGCGCCCCTTCCCGCTACCTGTCCGCACGGACCGAGGCGAATTAAACAATAAGGACAGCGGCGTGGGACGGGCTCCCCCGGCTCCCCCACTTTCAGCGTGACACATGGGGACAGCCTGCGCTTGGAGTGCGACCTATGCCGGCCATCCCACCGCGAAACCGGCCTGCTGAGCACCGGCCCCCGAGCCCCGGGACAAACCGCTGGCCTTGAAGGATGTAACCACCTTGGCTGCCTCCATTCAATGGGCCGGGTCGTCGGGCCGGCCGGCCGCGCCGCACCGCGCCGCGCAGGGGAGCATCCGCGCCTCAGCCCCGAAGCTCTCGAGCGGCCCGGCCTACCTTGTAGGAGTCGGTGGCCAGCAGGAGGTTGAACTCGGCGCATCTGTTCTCCATCTTCCCCTTGAGCGGCGCGCCGCGGCTGTCAGCGTTGCTGGTGTGCGGGGACTGCGACTCGGCGCTGGGGGGTCGGCGGGGACTACACGGGAAGGGAGGCGCGCAGCGCGGACGCCAGCAGGCGGGGCTACGCCGGCGTCACCTTAGCAGGCTGGGGGAGGCGGGGTGCTGACGACACGTAAGGGGGCGGGGCCACGGCCGCGTCGCCTCCGCCAGCAAGGGGCGGCAGGGTGGTGACGACATGGAAGGGGGCGGGGCTACGGTTGCACCGTCTTCGAATGCTAGGGAAGCTAGCCTGGTGACGACACTTACGAGGGCGGAGCTACGGCTGCGCTTTAGTTGAAGGGCCTAGAGGATCGGGGGGCGGGATTGCCGAACGTGCCTGTGACGTCACCGCCGTCCGTTTCCGAGCATGCGCAGAACACGGTTCGGAAGTGGCCGCGCGCCTGGCGTAGGTGGGGGTAGCACCTCGTGTTTTATTCGTAATCCCTCCGTTCTCGGAAAAAGCTCCCCACACCGATGCGTGGTCCCGGTTCGCGCCTTCTAGGGCCTGGGATGCCTGCTTAACGAGACTTGCGGCTAAATTGGGTTATGGTTATTTACATGCTTCGAGTTGTAACTCCTGTCCTCACAAATGTTACTTTTCCGTCGTGCAGGTTTGGAGATAAAGTTACTGTAAATAGTTTGGTGTCCCACAACGGGCGCTGCTGTCGCAAAAAGTTACCGGGGCCTGGATTATCTCGACACATACGATGTTCACGAGCCAGTCCATCTCATTCAGTTATTTTCTCACTTTGCCGCTGAGAGTAAGCGTCGGGGATTTTCCAGTGGCATTTGGTCGTAAAGCGAGTCACATTAACTTGCTCTGTTACTGTTCGCATGTAGAAACGCGTCTCACGATGTAAAACACTATAGATTAGGCCTACACAATATAAAGTGCTTATCTTTTGTCAAAGTCCATTCTAAACTTGTAATTGCAGCGGAAAAAACCCGGACCACTTTCCCTTGCCCCTAGGACATTTTTCACAGACGTTGCAACCATAAACCCTGCAGCAAGAGACCCACCCCTGACTCTTTGGGAGGAGGCAGAGGAGCTTGCTATCCTGCAGCGTTCTGCGCCTTACCACTTGCCCACTCCTAAGAATGCTCGGCCACCTTACCTTATAATTATTATTAATGATCTATTTATTGCCAGTCAACTGACACCGTTCCACCGTTTATTCTGCGGCAGTATTTATTGTTCACATCACTTACTTTCAATGCGTTCCACTGTATAGGCTACTTATATAAGGATATTATGACAATAAATCCCAATTGACATTACTAACATCTACTATGTAATAATGAGGGGCGTTGGGGGAGCATGCATGGATACTCCGGGTGGGAACCAGCCCTGTATAGGGGCTCCAAAATCCACCGAGGAGGACCACCAATCTACCGAGTCCGACCCGTGCTTCTTCACATTGAAAGTGCCAGCCAAGGGCAGCCGAGTGAATCTGTCAGGGGGCCCAGAATTTCTAACTATGCTTTTGGTAATGGAGTTGCATGTTCAGAGCTAAGAAACTGCAGTAACGTCTTAAAATACGTAGCAGCAGCAAAATTACTGTACGGGCAAAACAACACGACGCTTCTGGGACGGTTCTGTCGCTTCTGTGTTCAAAGCATCTAGGAGATCAAAATGAACAAGGTTCCTAAGCTAGACGGGAGTGCAAAACGGAGTAGGACAAACTGGCTTTGCATTTTAACTCTGTATATGGGAGCAAAATCAATGCGTTGCCTCACTATAAGTTTTCCCGCTAAGGATTCCATCCTTTTGATCACATGCATTCCGCTAGTTAAAGTATCCGTATGTCTAAAACAGAAGGTGGCAGTCTTCGCCTGCACACTCCGGTAACGTCCCTGTCGAGTAGAACTCGTTTCATTGACATTATGATAACTGGGCAGCTGTTATTTGTCGATATAAATAAAAAAAATAAAATAAATAAAAAAATGAATGTATACCTGCGTACAGGGATGTCGCAAACCGGCCTGTAATGGCTTTTTAAAACTGCACAATAATAGGCTCTATATGCATATGAGTAACCACAAAATATCGGAATAGAAACCCCATTCAATACATACAATATATCAATGAAGAGATAACGCAAATAAACCGTACATGCATGCACGTCAATGTATAGTAACCATATAATTTACAACAAGGATATTGATATTAAATCGCACGCATGGTTTTGTCGCCGTCTGACCGGGTACAATAATTTGCAGTGTACTTTTGGATTGGAAAAAAACGACAGGAATAAGCGGCAGCCAATAAGAGCAGAACAAGTGCGAGGTCTAAATAAGAAAACAGGAATCGAAAGCGGGGCGTGAAATACTAACCTCGGCAGGGTCTCGGCTACGAAGGGCGATACCCCGACAGGCATCCTTCTCTCCTTTCTCCATAGCGATTTATTTAAAACGCATAAATGCAGAGAAGCGACGCTTTTCTCGGGGTCTGCATTGCGCTGACGGAAAGGTAAGACGTCCCACGTCGGCGCGCCTGCCTCCTGCTTATTATACTTGATGCCGTTATATTTGTTAATACCCCGAACCACTCTGAAACTGCACATTTTACTGAATGTGATTCTGATGTTATAAGTCTGGTGGAGTTTATTTTTACCAGCAACTAAAATACTTCAGCGAGTTGTAAGAAGTTTTGTGATGTGATTATGTCCCGATCGCTGCAGCTAACTTAGTTTCTGTATAATTCGTAAGGAAGTTAATATTCAGTGTTGTTAATGTTTGGGGTCCATTTGAAATTTTATCTGAGCATTTCGCCGTTTCTCAATCGGCTGTCCCTTGCTTCCTGACTCGCAGGACTTCCTGCACGAAAAGTCTAAGCAAAAATAACCTGCAGACAAGTTATATCCGTTTCTGCCGGGGAAAGACAATACTGTGCTTACTAGCTTTTGTTTACCGCGTATAATTCAGCTCGACGGTGGCGACGAGCACCTGCAAACCAACAACAATGAAACTCTATAATGGGCGATAGTTTTCTACCTGCCCTGCCCTTTACCGGCATGTGTGATTCTAATTCCGTTTTTTATAGATACATTTACGACATCAGTTTAACAGTGTTTGCAGTCGCCAAACACTGAGCTATGCGAGGATTTATCACACGTATCACATGATTATTTATCCCTAGGGCGTGGAATATGCACTGAAATGAAATTATTATTTGCCACTTGTGCAATAACAAGTGTCTGTACATCAGATTTTTTTCTTTAGTTTTCGATTGTACCAGCCTGCTCTCCGTTGAGATTTACAGACAAGGGTATTGGAGAGCGTTTGTTAGTAGGGGAAGGGGGGGCAACGTAAATAAAAAAAAAATAGGGGTGGGGGGGGCGGTAGCGCCAAATTCGTTCCTATGGCCCTGTATACACATGAGACACGTGTAGGTGAAAGCGAAGCGTGGGGCCCCAAGTATGAAGGCAACGGTTTATCCAGTGCCCCAGGAGCAATTGTCATTTTAATTTTATTAGAATGTCATTTCATTTAAAAATCCGGGAAATTGTTGTGCCCTACCTAGTCCAGGTGTTCTTCACCAAGAACAAGCTGCTTACGTAATGAAATCCCTCTGTGTACTTTTTAAAGAATTTGTCGTATAAGAATTAAACATGCAGCTTTTGTTTCCACATCTGCAAAGGATTAGGGCATTTCTGAGAAAAGTGCCAGATCCCAGCCATTCAAGCTGGGTGAGCTGATTTCAGTTGGCTCAGTATCTCCCTCACTTTCTACATCATACTGCCCCCCAGATAACACCTGTTATGGAACGAAACGTCAATGATGATGACCAGCCAGTAGTTTTTAGAGAGCAGATACGTGGGAGGAGAAGGAAAATGAAAGCATTTACCTCCAGTTCCTTTAAAGCGATGGACATGATAACTGTTGAGTTTGCGATGCCCACCAGTTCCAAGACTGGAAAAGGCCCAGATACCCTACAGCTCGACGTGGCTGGGATTTGTACTGTGGAGCAGGTGAAGACCCAAGTGTGGATGAAGGCCATTACCACTAACCTGTGCTCAGAGTTTTATCAGAAGTACTCCCCCGATGACTGCATTCTGCTCTACCAGAAGAAGGGAAACTGGTATGAAATTTATGACAAGCACCAGGTCTTCCAGACCCTGGACTGCATATGCTACTGGAAGACACTGAAGAAGGATGTGGGCAAAATTAACATGACCACCAGACCACAGCTCACAGATGAGTCTGTTCAGTACCAAAAGTATCTAAATTACCTGATCGGATATGATGTCACCGATGTGAGCAACGTGCACGATGATGAGCTGGAGTTCACCAGGAGGAAGCTGCTAACTCCTCGCAAAAATGAGCTGTTGACTAGAGACCCAAAACTCTATTCAATGGACCCTTGGGTAACCTCAAAGCCCCTCCCAGAGTATCTCCTGAGCAAGATCAGCAAAAATCACATTCTTCTTGTGATACACCGGAACACGTCCAGTCTTACCGTAAAGGTGTCCATCGATGACACGCCTATCCAGGTTCTCCAAAGTTTCTTTACCAAAATTGCAAAAAAGAGGGCCTTGCTCGATATTCCAGATGAGGTTAGTGAGTCCGATTTTGTTTTGCGGGTTTGTGGCAGAGAGGAGTACATCTTTGGCAACAATCCCATCAAGGACTTCTACTGGATTAGGCAATGTCTGAAGAACGGAGAGGAGATACACCTTGTTCTGGAGACACCACCTAACCCAGAGAAGGATGTGGTCCACAAGGAGGACTGGTCCCAGGTGGATATGTGCACAGGCTTGGCTGCATCCCATGAACAGTTGACCATTGATGAGAAGGACCATGATAAAGTTTTCACCATCTCCCTTTGGGACTGTAACCGAAAGTTCCGTGTCAAGGTCCTGGGAATTGATATTCCTACCCTGCCACGTAATTCTGAGTTGATCGTCTTTGTAGAGGCAAGCATCTTTCATGGACAGCAGCTTCTGGCCCAAGAAAAGACATCCCCCAAACCGTTCACAGAGGAAGTTCTTTGGAGCACCTGGCTGGAGTTCAACATAAAAATCAAGGACTTGCCCAAAGGAGCACGACTTAGTCTGCAGGTGTCATGTGGCAAGGCCCAGACACAGAGCCAAGTTACCAAGGGACCCTATTCAGACAGCCCTAGCTTTGAAGGCAAAAGCAAAAGCCGCCTGCTCTATTATGTAAACCTTCTCCTGGTGGACCATCGCTCACTACTCCGACAGGGTGAGTATGTCCTACACATGTGGAAAATGCCAGATAAGAGCGAGGATCTCGGCAGTATCAACGCTGACAAGCTAACCTCAGCCACCAACCCTGACAAGGCTGGCTCTATGGCCATAGCCATCATGCTAGAAAGGTATGGCTACCCAGTCGCCTTACCCATGAGTCCCGAGCCCCCAGAGTCCCCAGAGGGACCAGAAGATGAGAGGGGATTGAGGGAGATGCCCAGTCACTTGCGGAAACAGCTGGAGCTGATAGTGGCCACTGACCCATTGTACCCGCTCAGCCCAGAAGACAAGGAGCTCCTCTGGCACTTTCGGCAGGAGTGCCTGAGGATCCCTAAGGCTTACCCCAAGTTTCTAGGCTCAGTAAAGTGGGGAAACCAAGAGGCAGTGATGGTTACACATCAGCTGCTGGCAAGGAGTTTCACCTGGGCACAGAGCCCGCTGGACGTGGGGCTTGCCATGCAGCTGCTGGACTGTCACTTCTCTGACGCCATTGTGCGCTCCCTGGCCGTCAAGAAGCTGGAGAAGCTGGGCGATGACGATGTCCTGCGGTATCTGCTGCAGCTTGTGCAGGTAGAGACACCCTTCTCAGGACCTTAGTCCTACAGCCATGGAATGACTTCATGAGATTTTTTGAGCCAGAATTGTGACAGATTCTCAGATGGAATCGCATTGCAGCACAAAAGCAATCCCCCTAAAAGGCTTTTAATTGGGTTTCTTTGGAATCCCCCAGCTTTTGTGACTGAGTTTGCAGCCATAACTGGCACACCATGTCTATTTTACACCAAAATCTGACACGAGTGATATTTCATGAGAGATTATTTGACATTTATTACAACTGTTCCAAACTGCAGTTATACGTTTAGTTTATCCTGCTTTGTCTGTTGCTGTACATGCACATGCAGTTATACAGTTTACATACATTTGTGTCACAGAGGCTATGGGTCTCATAGTGGGTTTTGCATGTGACGTGGATTTGTGAATCAAATATCGCATTTGCATAAGAGACAACAGCAGCCCTCTTGTAAATATTCAAATAATCTTACTTGTCATTCTGGGAGAAAAAGAAAAACTCTGGGAGCAGCAAATGTAGTTCTGTGGTAGCCGTGTGTCACCATTCATCATGAAATGTGAGTCTCTAAGCTGTCACTGCGTTATCAGGAGCCACATGAGACATGGCCAGCCTTCCTCAATCTGCCTTGTTCTCCGACTCCCTTTGCAGGCTGTAAAATTTGAGCCGTACCACGACAGCGCCTTGGCCCAGTTCTTGCTGAAGCGTGCCTTAAGAGTGAGTACTGGTTGTTTTCTGGAACCTTTTTGGCTCAGTGTATCTAAAATATTAGTCAGTGGAATCTGTAAAATACTCAACCGCAGAACCTGAGCCAAATAAGGGGCTCCTGCACCATCAGACACCAATATAGCAGTGCGTCTCTGGCGGTGTGTCCTGCATGCAGAGCAAGCGCATTGGCCACTTCCTCTTCTGGTTTCTGCGGAGCGAGATCGCACAGTCCATGCACTATCAGCAGCGCTATGCCGTCATCCTGGAGGCCTACCTGCGCGGCTGCGGTGAGGCCATGCTCCAGGACTTTAAGAAGCAGGTGGAGATGACGGAGGCCCTGCAGCAGGTCACCCGCGAGATCAAGGCCATGTCCGCGGAGAAATACGATGTGTCCGTGCAGGGTGAGCGCTCGGGACACTCCTGACTGTAGAAATTCTCACTCTATTAAGGGGTCCTCGGCCACTGTATCTTTTGTCTCTCCCCTAAAAAATTATTTCTTTCCCGTATTTTCATTTTCATACAAATTTTATAGTCTGGGACCCCACGGGACCCTTCCCGTACGGCAGCCATACTAGGGGCTGAGGGCCAAATACTATAATCGTTCCTATCTCTGTTATTAATTAAGTTCACATTCAAGTAGTAATGACTGCAAATCTACATGCAACCTATTTACACTTAATTATTCAATTTAAACAGTGCTGTACTTGAGTTCTCGATGCATATTTCATTTAATTTCCCATGAACCCTGTTCTTACCCCCTTGGGGAAGCACAGTCGTTTTCCAGTTGCGGCAGAAGCTTGAAAACCTGCAGTCATCGGGGCTGCCAGAGAGCTTCAAAGTGCCGTACGACCCCGGGCTGCGGGCGGGGGCACTGGTGGTGAGTTGAGCTGCCTCTGCTGGACTGTCCCACACGCCTTCTGTGGCTTTTTCTTGCCAGCCTCTGCCTCAGCTCTGCGCGGCCATCCTTCCTGACCGTCGCCCTTTAGCCCCCGTGTTTGGGGACGCACGTGACCCCCACCTCTCTATCTCAGCTCTGCACCGCCGTCCTTCTTGGCCGTCGCCCTTTAGCCCCCGTGTTTGGGGACGCACGTGAGCCCCACCTCTCTGCCTCAGCACTGCGCGGCCGTCCTTCTTGACCGTCGCCCTTTAGCCCCCGTGTTTGGGGACACACGTGACCCCCACCTCTCTGCCTCAGCTCTGCGCGGCCGTCCTACTTGACTGTCGCCCTTTAGGTCCCGTGTTTGGGGACGCATGTGACCCCCACCTCCACTCCTCCCACTGCAGATCGAGCAGTGCAAGGTCATGGCCTCCAAGAAGAAGCCGCTGTGGCTGCAGTTCCGGCGGGCCGACTCCACCACACTCTCTAGCGACACCATCGGCATCATCTTCAAAGATGGGGACGACTTACGGCAGGACATGCTGATCCTGCAGGTGAGTCTGGTCAAGCTCTGGCTCCAGCTTCAAAGCTGGCATTTTTAGCTACAGTCAAACAAACCTGCTTCATCTCTCTTTAGATTCTACTGATAATGGAGTCTATATGGGAAGCCGAGTCCTTGGATTTGTCATTGTTACCTTATGGCTGTATTTCTACCGGCAATAAAATAGGTAAGCAGTGGGTGATACCATTCTTTTAAAGTAGGGGTCCCCAGCCCCTGGTCTGTGCCCCGGCACTAGGCTGTAGAGCACTGGGGATTTTTCTTCCAATTCTTTCATTTTTTTTTACAACCCCTCATGTTTACATGTTCTGTTCACATATAAAATTAATGGAAACGGTTAAACTTATGAAATCGCCACTCGATCTGCCAGCACTCCCCCGGCCGTGAGACGAAGTAAACCAGTCAAGTTTGTGGGAAATTTTCTTCTCCAGGGATGATTGAGATAGTGAAAGATGCCACCACCATTGCCAACATCCAGCAAAGCACTGTGGGAAACACAGGGGCCTTCAAAGACGAAATTCTGAACCAGTGGCTTCGGGATAAGTGTCTGACCGATGAAATGGTACGTGTCTTGGGGGCGGGCGGGGGGTTGCTGCCTGGCTACTCCGATTGGGACGAGTATTCTCGCCCAAGAGGAAGGAAGGAAGTGAGTAGCTTCCTTGCAGACTCCTGGCACGACGGGACCACAGCTGTGCTGGGCTGCACCCACGGGACACAAGCATTTCTGAGGCCTCAGCTCATATGTAGTGCTGATCCAATACACATTCATTACTGGGTATAGATCTGAACAGATGCTCATCAACTTGCAATGGGGTTACATTATGATGAACTCATCGTAAGATGAAATATCATAAGTCAAATACGAACATATGATAACCAAATAAACAAACAAACAAATAATTACTTGAGATAACTAAATTCCAGTTAGTAACCGAAAACACCTTCATCCTAACATTAAATGTACAGTACTGTAAAAAAAAAGCTTTACATTGACTTTATTACAATACGTCGTTAAACACTGTATGAGATGTCCATGCTCACGATCACTACGGAAACTGGAAGCATGGCTGGATGGATGCTGCTATCGTCCGGCATCAGTACAGAGTATCGCCAGCCAGGAAACAGATCAATATTTAATGTTCTCAATATTTAATGTCCTCTGCTCTGCCTCTGCCCCAAGTTTGAACAGGCTGTAGAAAGATTCGTCTTCTCCTGTGCGGGATACTGCGTAGCCACATTTGTCCTTGGAATCGGAGACCGGCACAACGACAACATAATGATCACCGAATCAGGTACAGAGCTCTCCTTCCCCATTCTTTCCTTTTTCTCATTCGGGACAGATACATTCAGACACCACAGCTTGTCCTGACCTATCAGAATAAACGCCAATGACACTTTACGTAAAGCAACACAAATACTTAGTAGTAACTCAGTCACTACTGAAGAGCAAATCATGAACAAATGCAGCCGCTACTTAAGATGGAAGATGTCATGATTAAATAATGATGAACAAACATGAGATCAGTATTTCGCTTGTGTTATTCATTACTTTTTCCTTCAATAGTTCCTTAGTAGTTCCTTCTGTAGTTCACTACGTTCACCAAAATAAACAGATATAGAAACAAATGTAGTAACTGTTTAGGATAAATCAAGTGTCACGATAAATTAATGATGAACAAACATGAGATCAGTATTTTACATGTTATCCATTATTTGTTTCTACAATCCTTCCTACAGTAATTCACTATGATTTACAGAATTAACAGATATAGTGACAAATATAGCAACTGCATGAGATACAAAATGGGTAACACTTTACTTGAGGGGCCACAAATAATAGTAGTAACTCATTGACTACTGAAGTACTAATCATGAACATG
>JAODKN010000063.1:33531612-33543476 GCA_026774425.1 Petrocephalus zakoni
CAAAATGCTTAAATATCGGGAAAAATATCGGTAAATCGATATATCGGTCGATTTCTACACGGCAGTGTCGTCTTTCCCGTCACGCACGGCAGTGTCGTCTTTCCCATCATGCACGGCAGTGTAGTCTTTCCCATCATGCACGGCAGTGTAGTCTTTCCCATCATGCTTTCCCATCATGCACGGCAGTGTAGTCTTTCCCATCATGCTTTCCCATCATGCACGGCAGTGACTCACCAGCTGCTCCGACTTGACGCAGAAGAGCTGGATGGTCTTGGCGACATTCTTAGCCACCGCGAGGGTCAGGCTGGGGTCCACAACAGCCACATTCAGCTCGCTGCATGGGGGGGGGGGGCAGGGTTAAAGCGTGTCACAGGACAGTACTGTGTGACCAACCCTGGCAAGACTAAATGGATGAGGGGCACCAGCTGTTATCAGATGCACAATTCAAATCATTAAATTGATTAAACAATTTATTAAATTAAACAATTTATTACATTAAACAAATTTCCTATACTTTTCAGCTGCAAAATGAGCAAATTCAACATCTGCATTTGATCACAGCAACACTTTAAAACTCCATTTCAGGATGAAAATGCTCAGATTTGGGGTGTCTCTGTGAGCTCTACTTCTCTGGGTTGCTTAGTCTCCAACAGACCATAAAACACGGAGGGAAATTCCCACACTTATTCTGGGCACACCCGGATTGGCAGCCCCCCCCCTTGAGAGTACCTGGCTATGGTCTTGATGATGCTCTCCAGCTCATCGCTGGAGGGGGGGTTGCGCCCCCCCTGCGGAAACACAAGGTTGATGGGGTCAAAGAGGCGGGAGAGAGACTTGGACAGGTAGGCGGCTTCATAGGGCTGCAGGGAATCCTTTAGGGCTTTTTCGGGGCTGAGAGAGAGAGAGAGAGAGAGAGAGACAGACACTTTGGTACAGGCGGGCTTCAGATCCCAAAGACAAAACAGCTAACAGCAGCAGGGCTGTCAGTAGCAGGATCCAGGAACTTTCATAGACCTTCACATATTTTACACATCACAAACTTCAAGAACAAATGCCCGTCCGGCAAACTGGCAAATCTGACGGCGGCACAGAAGTCCTCTGGAGGCGGCTGACGGGAGATGACCAGCACTCCGTCAGTGACCCACCTAGCGGACAAGTGGCCGGTAAGTCGCCAGATTGACGCAGACTGCATGTTACACACCAGCAGTCCCGGCAAGCAAGCATGGCCTGCGGATTCAAAGGAACGCTGACTGAGGGAGTCTGGGATTATAAAGACTCCCAAACGGCTGCAAACTAAAATCAAATACGCCATATAGCAGCCTAGGTCCGAATGAACAATGAGTGTATAAGGCGTGGTTAGTCATGGCTAAATACTTATTAATATAACATCCACACCACACTTCATTAGTGTGACTTAAGAGCAACTCTGCTCAATAATGGCCCCCCAGGCCTGGACTAATGATATGTCACCAATTCAGTAGGACATCCACATAGGGCTCAGTGCCACAGTAGAATTGCTCAAAGGTTCAACAGCAGGAGCCCTTCCTGGGATTTGCACCGGTGACTGGCTTACTCGTAGTCCTTCTTGGCCTGCATGAAGACATCCTGAGGCTCCAGATCCGCAATCTGGACCTCTGCCGGCTGGTCCAGACCCCCGCCGCTCGTCAGCGCCCCCTGGATGCTGGCGCTGTACTGCTGCACCCGTTTCCACAGCTCGTTGTAGAGGCGCAGGAGTTTGGGGTACTCACCCTCCAGGGCCTGCTTCAGGAAGGAAGAAGCTGGGCGGGGGGGCAGAGGGCGGGTCGCACATTTATGTGTGTCTGAACATTCAACACAGACCACCTGCTACAGGCCCATCGCAAAAACATACACTCCAGGCAGGTGTGTAGCAGCTGAGTGATGCAGAGGCAGGGGGCGGGACTTTGCCAGAAACCCTATCATCTGGGAGCAAACGGAGGGCAGACGTTTGTTTTCACAACACAGTTAACGTCGTTAAGAGCAGTGTTTCTCAAATCAGTCCTCGAGAATTCCCAGACGGTCCACGTTCTTGTTCCCTCCCAACGGACTGTCTGGGGGGTGCCCAAGAACTGGTTTAAGAAATACTGGCAAAGAGGTCCACGTCAGGTGATCAAGATGGATTTGTCAAATATGGGGTCACCTGGGCGGTCAGACAACTCCCATGATGGGAGCCGTGGTCAAGTAAGGGTGTCATAAACAGCGCCGATAGGCAGTCCGATTCTCCCGAAATAGGTGGCTCTCACTGCCTCAAGCAAACTCAACACTTCAGCTACAAAAACAGCCTGATGCATGGTTAAAACGCATGTCACATTAAACAGGACTGGAGAGGAATGGTGTCAGGTACACTGTGCGGCTGACAGTGCTTAAAATGGCAGGATGTGGGTATGGACCAGCTGGGCTTCCACACGCAAATTGATCTTTGGTGAACTGGAGAACAGCCGTTGGAAAATGTCTGAAAAGTGACTGGCTGGGGATTACGTGTAGCTGTCCCCCCGCCCCCGGAACAGCAGGGGGCGACAGACTCACCAGTGGTGGCCTTCTCGAACTCCGTTGACAGGATCTGAGTGACAGCACTCCAGAAAGTGTGCATGATGTCTGCCTGACCGTCCTGCAGGGTGAGAGAGAGAGAGAGGGAGGACCAACTGAGCACTGTAAGACTGGGGGGGGGGGTTGAAGAAAATTTTGTTTCCATGGCAAGCTTTAGCTGGGATGTAACATTCCAACCAAAAGTTTATATTTACAATTTTTCTTAATGACTGTCACAGTAAGGGGACAAATGCTGTCACAGCGTGGGCTAAACCACCCACGCTGGCAATGCCTGGCACTCCAGCCCCCGAATCAGTGAGCCCCGTTATTAGATTGCTGACAGTTCCACCAAGGAGGTGGTGGCAGGGGTGCTGGTTACAGAGGGATACAAAGGCTCAACTGATACCAGGCTGGTTTATACAGACAGGATAACCAAAAGAGATCAGAATCAGGCCGAATTGCTAACAAATGTCCCGTCTAGATGAGCAGGCCAGGGCTAACTCAAGATGGCCTGAAAGAGTCACTTAATGGCTGATATAAATACAAATGCACCCCCCCACTCCCAGCCTGAACATAGCCATCACGGGGCAGACACGGGCCCAGGAGCCTGGGGGGATCTAAGGGGCTTATCATCCTGCTGACTGCACGGCGTCACAGCTCAGGTATTCGTAACCTGAGCCATCCAACACACAAGCCGACCACGTGGAGAAGAACATCTCACAAGCTTCTTCCTGGACACAGGGGTGTCAGCTAGGGCTGAGTAATATTTTAAGTTTTCACAATGTATCGATATTTTCTTCCTACGAGATTGTCTCATCCTCTATGTCGTTTATATCAATATAGTTCATGATCCTTTAAAATTTGTTTATTTCTCCTATTCCTGTCCGTCTCTCTCACAACTGCGCCCGCCCCTCTCCCTCTCCAAACACACCCCCCCTCACTCGCAAGTCCTGCATGCAGCGAAAACATGGAGACAGACACACCAGGCAGGCTAGCGAAGAGGAGCTGGTTGGTACAATAGTTTATGCAGGTTTTATTTATTATTTTTGGTAGGATGCTTTGATAAAGTGTTTATCGAGATCTGCTGTCTGTAGTTTTAACACTTAATCTGATAAGGTATTTCAAACTGTAACAATGCATACTTACACTACATTAGTTCCTGCTTTTTTTAATTATTTATTTTTTGGACTATCTGCTTTCAGTTTCAGCCCATAAAAATGACTATAGCATTTTCCGTAGGGTAGCACTAATTGATAGATATATCTGTGGAAACACACTAAGGTGGGACAATTCAACAAGGGTAGTTTACAGAGTTGTAGTTCTCGAGATCCGGTCTTGGTCTCGAGCCCGTTATGTCTTGGTCTTGGCTGTAAGTCTCAAAATATTACAAAACATTATCTGAATCAACATGCAAATATACTTCTTTCCCCTCAGTATGTTTCTTCTGCCTTGTCCTCTTGTAGCAGCGCTATTTAAATTGCACTACATCTCCCAGCTGCCCCGGCAGCATAACGTCATTGGGCAGCTTCAGATGGGTAAAAGCAGGAACGCAGAGACACGGCAGTTACTGTCGGTAAAGTTAGCGAGGTACATAACAGCTGGAACATGGGAAACCGCACCGATGTGGGTTTCGTCTGCTGTCATCTAATTTGGATAGAGGTTGCAACCTCAGCTCCTGTTGAACATGTTGAGCAGTGGGGGTCTTATCTTGAGATAAGTGCAATTATGCACTATTGCATACATCGTGATGCATTCAAAGCATTCAATAGATTTCCTTAGATGCAAATGTTATTGAGAAACTGAAAATGAGATGTTATACATGCAAAAACTATAATAAAAAATGAACCAAGAAAAAAAACATTTCATACAAATATGTGCATGACATTTTTTTTTCAATAACAACATAAATGTGTATATAGCCCCAATATTGGGGAGACCAAAAAGAATTCTGAAAAATTCAGAATTTTCAAGTCTTGGTCTTGTTCTGGTCTCGACTGGGATGGGTCTTGAGTCTTGTCTTGATCTCGAAACAGATGGTTTTGAACACATCACTGGTAGTGTATTTTTGAGCAAATGTTTCATGTACTTGTGTAGCGGTCTGTAAATTACAGTGCCTGTGTGACATTGGGGACATTTGGCTCTGACTTGGAACTGTCCATTTGTTATTACTTTATGGGGAAAAATTATTGAGATGTATATATTGTATAACGTGATTCATGGTCCATATCGCCCAGCCCTAGTGTCAGCAGACTAAGGAGTCCTAGGATATCAAAGCCACAGGCGGAGGCCTCCAGGAATAATGCCGGGGACACCATGGAGTAGGCAGGAAACGAGACTCCAGTGACCACCTTCCACCCACAGGCAGTAGACGTCCAACATGGGACACTCAATGTCCCCCTCCCCCCAAACCATCTGGGTCACACTTGTCAAACTACTGGTCTAGCCAATGACCTCCGTTTCATGAGCCTGTAAACAGCACCACTGGCCAGATAGGAGAATATAGCATTGAAGATGGTTACTAGTGGCCTAGAAGATGGAGGAGATAAAAGATAGGAGCTCGAGTTCTCAGAGAAAACAAGAAAGGACCCTCAGGTCGACCTGAGAAATGCTCATAAGCCCCCGAGGTTGTCAGCAGCACCAGAATACAGCAAGGCTCACCTTGACGATCTCGTCAATGAAGCAGACGTGAGTGACCGGGTCCCTCTTCTTGGTCAGAACTTTCTGGAGGTGTTGCACCTGTAGGTGCAATAAACCCCAAAGCATCAGCGATGCACTGACACAGGCCGACCCATAACACCACATCCCGCAGCTACGTGTTGACCAGGAACCCACGGGACGGACTCCAAGAGAAGGTACCTGACCACAGGCCGCACAGATCTGATCCATAAGCTTCTCCAGATTGGTCCAGAGGGCAGCCCTGAATGCAGCAGTGTTGCCTGGGGTGGGCATTACAGCACGGCCCGGCCCACCTGGACACCACACAGAAACACAAACGGAACTGAATACACACAGGTCCACATTTCTGTCTTTGCCAAAATCTCCTGCTGCTGGCTTTGCTATTGCACTTAAAACCATCTAATGAGTATCCCTATTCCAGCAAAACATTAACGGACTAAAAGTATGGCTTTCTGGCACTCTGATTTTATTTGAATAACAAAAGTTTAAAAAAGTGTTTGCAGAGGGAAAATGCTACCAAAATTCTGCACACGGAAAAGGGCATCACCTCTGGTGTTTCCGGGCTGGGTCAGCACCCGGATGTCCAGCGCCATGGCCACGTTCTCCTCCACAGAGAGCCGGTAGCCCTCTACCACATTGGTTATGGTCTCCCGTAGGCTCCCCAGGTTATAAAAGACCTGCAGGGCTGTGCCAACCTGCGTGGGGTTCTGAGAGAGGAATGCACAGGCGAGAGGGGGTGATTTTAGTTACAGATTTTTGGTGATGCGGGGCCTGTAGAATAAAATGTTACCTTAAACCAAACCATCAGCTAAGCGAAACCTAAGAAAGAAAAGTACCCAGATGGACTGGGCCCAAAGGACAAGGGCATTGTAAAAACCCAACCTCAGCCGTCAAGAGCGACAGTCACTCAGGCCTAAAGACAAGGGTGTCATTCAAACCCACTGGCAGGACAAAGGCACATTTTTATCTAGAACCCTCAGGCAGTCCACAATCTTGCATCCTTCCAGGTCCCAGCCAAACAAAAAAGACCAAGTTCCCGGTAAAGGTGTGTTGGGGCCTGGAAGGAAGCCAAAATGTTGACTGTCTGGGGGTCCCTGAAATTGGGGTTGAGAATCTGATCTAGGCAAACCAATGAAATGACGAGAAACTTCCCTCTACACCAATGACGGACCAGGGAGGTCCGACTAAAGCTCCAGTTAACAAGCAAGCCAGAGACCGCCATCGGCACGTTGCAGGACACCGAGTCTCTCCCCGGAGGAGCAAGTCCCCTGCAGGAAGCGCAAAATCGAGGTCAGTCTCTCATGTTCCCCACCACTCCCCCTGGAGTCCTCAGCCGACTTAGGGGACGTCTGCAAACTAGTTTAAAGCACAAAGTGAAGTGTGCCGATCTGTAAGACAGAACGTGCCGGAGCAGCACAGGGACTCGCCGAACCGTCCCGCTGACAGACTGCTGCTTAACGAATCTGTCGGCACTGATCATGACTCGCCAATGTGCGATTAGACATTCAACAGCAACCTGACGAAGTCCGCTGGCGATCAGCGCTATCGCAGCTGATTGTGCATGGTGTTCCGTGACTCTTGCTGTTGGGAACCGGACAGCACAGGTAATAAAAAGTAAAATGTACAATGCCAGTGACAAAAAACCCAAAATAGAACTTCAAAAGACACGTACCCATGGACACTGCAGGGGAAAAAAACCACAAGGAGTGAGCAGCCTTCTGAATTTCCATTATCAAGTGACAGGAAGCTAAACAGGAAACCTTTTGGGGTAGATGGGACAAACACGGGCAGATATTCGGAACAACAATCAAGGCAATGAAAGAGCAGGGAAGGCTTTGTGTTTATGCAATATCACATGAAGCGCTGATAAACCGGGCTGCTCAACAGTGAAGGACGGGGGGAGGCATTATGAATAAACATTTAAAGCCAATGGCGGGTATGGAATCGTATAAGAGAAGCCTAACACAACAATAAAGCGCACATCACAGAACGCCTTCCCAGCAAACGTGATGAATGCGAAAATCTCTGTGCTGCCCCTCACCCCACTTACTTTTAAATGGCTAAAGCCAATTTCACGCCTAACGGGTTCATTACCACGGTCTCGGCTGGAGGGCCTCATCACCACACGGCCCTGCCCTGGGGGCAAGCCTTGATGGTAAGCCACCCCGCACTCAGTCTCTGCGGGAACCCGCAGAGCTGGGGCTTAGTCTGGACTCTCCACACGCGACAGATCAAGGGAGACTTCAGCATACTGTCACCAAGACCATCTGCTCAGCAGCACTCCATGCCAGTGACCACCAGCAGAAATTGCCATTGTCTGACAAAGTCTGAGGGATCAAAGGTGAAAGGTCAGAGAAGCCTGTCTTGATTTGACATGAGAGATGAGATGAGAGTTCAAACGGATGATTTCCACCCACATACAAAACAAGGCTGATGTTTATCTGGAACCACTCCACAAGACTGACAGGTACACCAGACTCGGGCAGACAGACGCACCTCAGAGAAAGACCAGACATGGCTGGTCTACAACCAAGTATAAGACAATGGCTCAGTAATTTTTCTTCTTGAGGGTTCTTTCGGGGGGGGCGGGGGGGGGGGTAACTCTGGACCTTGCCAGACAGATTTTTGAGGAGGACATTAAGGTCAACAGGCACACACCCACAACACAGAGCGGGGCCCATCACCGTACAAAAGAGACCATTAACACCAGCATGGGACAGGATCACTGACAAGGGCAAAGCTTACTCATACCAACAGCAGTGATTGCCATCATCCAATAGCAAACCGGGGAGCCTTAGCGCATAGAGGGTGAGCCAATCACAAAGCGGACGCCGTCAGCGACTGCTAAACCGGGCACACACACTGGTGCTCTGGAAGAAGATCTGTAAGTCTCCCTGAGTCTAGGTAAATAAACACGGTAATAAGTAAAAAATCTACATCGAGGTGTTCTACAGATCGCAACAGCATCATCTGAACAGCACAATTATACATCTGGGCATTTCCAAGCAGACTTGACTTGATTTTTAAACAGAGCCTTTCTGAACACCCTTACCCCAGAGCACTTAACACGAAAATGGAACAGTTTCAAATCAACCTGAAGACAATTAACATTGCAAATGACCTCAAAAGCAATTATGGGCAGAAAATTTCCATCAAGCATGAAAAACACAGACACAGGATGGAAGGGGGTCTCAAACAGGGTTCTCTTAGAAAGTTTGGCATTTCTTCTGCTCTTTACAAAAGAGTGATTTTTAAAAAGATCAAGTCACACCACGTAACAGAGCGGGAGCGCCACGCAGTCAGTCTCATTTCACTCAGGAAATTACAGCGAAGTCTATAAACAGGCTCGCCATCACTCCCAGCCATTATTCGTAAATAATTAACGGGGCAGCTTCCCAAGAGCTTCCCTCCTCCGTCGTCGCAGGAGATGCTGAAAGGCTGGAAGGGGAACTGATCAGGAACCATGCATGAAAGGTAAAGAGGAACATTCTCAGCTCGAGAACCAACAACAGCACCTTCAGTGAAGCTTAATTTCCAGCTTGTACTCATTCACAGCCCAGGGCTACACTCCCCAGCACCCTAACCCCCGCTGGGGGGGCTGGATCCTCCCCTTGAACAGCCTCTGGCTTTGGCCACCCCCATCCAGCAAAATCGACTGCCCTCCTCCTCTTCCTCTCAGTTATCTGCGATATTTCACCTTCTCCTCTCTTAAAAGCCAAACTTCTCCTTCACTGAAAAAGCACCACTGTCACCAAGGAGATTCAAGATAGACAGGCATCTGTATTTCACCATTATACTCAGCTTCACCCAACTACCCGTAAGCTGACACTGACAGATGGGCCCTTCATGAAATTAGGGACTATCCACCATAAAAACAAAAATGTCCATGGAGATAATGATGTAACATTCCCCTCACCAATGATGAACACTCCTGAAAGATTCTCATGTGCAATGAACACCCTTCTGGAGGGGGCCTGGAGGACATTTAAAATTATCTGTAGTAATTAAGATCTTAAAATAATCAGAAAGGAGAGCGTACTCTAGAACCTCAGCATGGTACATTATCATTAACCCACTTTTTCCATGGATGAGCTCATTTTAAGAGGAATACAAACTAAATATCATAGTCAGACATGATGCAGGACATTTCCATCCATCTACTGGACTTACTGGGCTGAAACAACATTCACCCAATCAAACCCCATCACTGCAGAAGAGAGCCGAATGATTTATCACCAATCAGAAATGCCGTGCTCCTCGCATGCCAGTCATGATCACCAATCAGAAGTGACCAAAGGCATATGCATGTACGCTCACAAACGGCAAACACGTGAAACTTAGGCAAAATGTTACATTTGCAGTGCGAAAAAATATTGATTCCGCTACCGAGCTATAAATGAATTACCTGCCTAATTTCGTTACTTTTAAATGGCTAAAGCCAATTTCCGTTGTACGTGGTTAAGTTCAGCATAAAAGGGACAGAGACCAAATTCTGAAGGCTTCCGAAAGGCAGGACACGGTGCCGTGGAATCAGTGCCGGGCGAAGAAACACGAAGCCCAGGGGCTTCGTAAGCCAACCACTTCACAGGAAGGTACAGCCCCCACCGGGGAGGGGGTACCCACATGGCAGGGCCAGGCAGGAACAGAAAGTGCCTGTTTGACAGGGCTAAATCGGTTAGATGGACACCATGTGTGCCAGGAGAATGCATTACCACCTCAAACAAACTCTCTTAACCCCCTACGCTCAGGATTCTGACGGCCAGCAGCTCAAAGATAGCTAGCAATACTGGGTGGCCAGTTTTAGACTTGAAGGATTTTTTTTATTCTTCATCTTAACCCATGCATACTGAAATAAGAGCACGACACACATGGCAGAGCTATAGACGGTCTTGGGCTATAGAGGATCACATGGAGACATCAGCAGAGCGGGTCTGGAAGGGGGGGGCAGGTCAGCTCTCATAGCTGATGACAAACTACTGAGGGGAAAAATAGATAGATACATGGGTGTTGTTAAAAGTGCCTCCTGAATGGTCCAGCAAGCCGCGTCCGATTGGCTGAGTGGGACCAGTGGGCGGGACATGAGAGCACCATCCCACCAGCCATGGTTCTGTACCATATTAGATCATCCTTCAGGAAAACCCTGCATTTCTTTGAGGGATAGAGCAGGTGGAAAGCTTCAATAACATTTACATCTGGGGATGTGGGTGGCAATGAAGGTGTTTGATGTCATCCTGGTGCTCGTGAAAGCAGTGCAGAATGTGGTTAGCAGTGCGTATGGGGGCATCACCCTGGAACATGAGGATCCCACGAGGGGAACAGTTATGGCATCATTTCCCTTGGCTGTTATACGGCCGCACAGAGCAAACACCCGTCCTAATGACTCCCAGAAGACGGCTGTCCGCACCATCTGGCATTGTGGACCGAAGGCATCCTTTGGCTGTCCTCAAGCGGAAACCCATCCAGACGCTGGCAGAGGGCTGAAAGACGTCTCGTTATTCCACGGCTTCCTCTTCTCCTCCTTTAAATCAGGGGTTCGAGGTTTTGCGCTCGTAAAACGAAGTTAAGTGTCTGAGCACCACGGCTTGGGATACATATAAACTCCAGGGAATCCCTTAGCGGGTTACTATGCTATTGGTGGCTTTTGAGCCGCCGTGCGCTGGGTGCAGAAAACACAAGACAATAAAAGATCCATCCATCCCCTTTGACATTTGAGGCTGAGTCAGCGCTCAGGAAATTCTTGAGGTTGTACTTCTGTGGAGCCAATCAATTATGCTGGGCATCCAAATAAGAGCATCTGCTAGCTTTCGCTGTTAAGTCCAGCTCCTCCTTGCAGTTTGTCTGGCATAGTACACCTTGATTTTCATGACTTGAAATAACTCCATAGGTTGTGTGACAGACACGCCTACCAATCGGAGCACCGGCTGCCGCGCGCCATCCCGAAGGCTCAGATCACAGCGCTCGCTTCACGCACAGCCGGCCTGCAGCCTGACGCGGCTAACCCTTCTTGTAGGGTCTTAATCTGTCCAGCCCCTGTACATTTATACCATGACCAGCACAGATCGGTGACCTGTAATCTGAAGGGGGCGGGGCGACATGCCCAAACCATCCAAATACGGCACTAAGCAGAAACAGACTCCCATTTCCCACCGGCCGGATCGACACTCTCGGGGCTATGGAGTCACACGCAAAGACCCATGTCCCTTCATAAAGACCCATGTACCTTCATAAAGACCCATGTCCCTTCATAAAGACCCATGTCCCTTCATAAAGACCCATGTACCTTCATTAGCGGCCGGCAGCAGAGACACTAACACATATTCAAAGGAGATGTGAGGTTAGGGAGCTCCTTAGGAGGCCATCGAAGAGACAAGATACACAAAGAGAGACAGGAAAAGTCAGGCAGACAGCACCATTGTGGAAATCCATGGTTACTGTGGTCAACACTAACAATCAGAAAGTGCAGGGATGGTGATACAGGGTGTGAGAGTCGCCCTACCTGGATCTCCATGCCCTGTTCCAGCAGTCTCTTGGCCTGGTTCTCCACTTCCAGACGGGCCCGGCTTATGAACAGGAGGTCGTTTTCGATGACGTCGATGCCAGATAGGTCCACACCTTGCGAAAGGTAGTCTGTCAGAAAAGGACAA
>JAODKN010000063.1:33546488-33560612 GCA_026774425.1 Petrocephalus zakoni
TTAGCTAAGCTTTTTCCCTATGGCAAAGTAAAAATGTTTTAGCAAAACATTAACCCCCTGTCCGGTCTGCTAAAATGTCCATATAAAACCGAAAGTAAGAAAAAGTCTGATCTTAATGTAACTCACTAGTGATGTAAGACCTGCATGTGCATAACATGCCATGTTAGATTTAATATGTAACATCATTCAGCTGCATACTACAGCCACTGTTCCAATTCAGTACAAAGTGCCTCACCTCACGTTGTGCTTCTATTCAGCGCCGGTACCAGTGTTTACGGCAGTGGAAGACCATTTTGGAGAAAAACACGGCGCTGCGTGTTGTGACGTTGGAAGTACCGAAAGTACTGAAATTATGGTACTTGCTGCAGTGGAAGAAACCCCCATCAGCCATGCCCTCAAACAGGCTAATGAGGAGGAAGGGGGGCATTCTCACACCCCCTTTACACAAACCCACTGTCCACTCTGGATCCCCTATAGTCTGCCCTCCAAACAAAACTCAGCTGGACACAGCGACCAAAACCAGGCCCCAGTCGTAAGCCAAAGATGTGGCGGAAATATCAGCCCTGTGGCACTAACACGCACTGCCACCGTAAGCCACAAGGCGCTGAGCTCAGAGCCCACGTCCCAGAGAGAGGTACCTATAAAAGCAATGCGTCATCAGATGGGCCCCACTGGTTTTAAGAGCCTTCCCAAAATGTGCCCTGAATTCCCAAAGAGGAGAGGCTACTTTCCATTCCTATCTGGCAGACAGCAGCTCAGTCTAAAACTCAAAGGGTGCTTCAAGTAGCTCAATCCTGAAGTCGCCGTCCCCTCTAGCTTAATGACAAGCATGGCATCCCCCTACCAGAGCATGTGCTGAAGAGGTGGGAAAATGACCACACCTCAGGCCCCGCCCACCAGGTACAGCAGAGCCAATCAGCAGCCAGCAATCAGCATCATGTGTGATTTATGGACACAGAGTGGAAGCTATAGTGGGAAGCATCGTCAGGCCTGCTGCTAATTGACCTGTACGTGTTATTACACAAGAGGCTCAGTGGGGGGCGCTTGGCTCTGATATCGGTCCTTACCCTTCTTCTTGCGAGAAGATAGGCATGTGCACGCTCAGGGGCGCCTCCTGCCTGTGCTTTCTGGAACAGGCTCCAGGCTCGCCGCACAGAGCCAGCAGCCGTGAAAAGGTGCAGAGGCACCATTCATTAGCGAGAGTCCACTGAAAAGGTCCTTCATTCTAGTAACTGGTGGGTCACTTCATAGGTATTCAACATGTCGAAGGCCTTTCCAATGAGAACACTGCAGAGAGTAAAAGCGTATGCATCTTTTCCAGATCAGTACTAAAGACATCCCATCAGGCATTATTCAGCCAAAGCATCATTCCTGCACTATGCTACTTTATAAGAGCATGATTCCCCACCACCTGTAATCTGCTCATCTGAAAGCTAAACTCGAACGCCCCCCTTTCAGCGCCTGCTACAGATATGAACACAGGCAGGTGGTCGCAGCTTCCTCAGTATCTCAGTGGTACCCAGCCGGACGCCTGGGCCGCACCAGAGGCACGAAAACTCAAAAAGCACAAGGACACTCAAGCAGCCCCCACCTGTTCAGAGTCACCGGGGAGCAGAGGGCTGGATTAACACAGAGGGTGGAGCCCAATTGCAGGAGACCAATTGGGAATGACCAGTCTGTTACAGGGCACCAATTGGAGCAGGGGGCGTGAAGCGATGCTGAGTACCATGGAGAGAGAAGAGAGCAGGGAGGGAGGGAGGGAGGGATGAGAGGAGTTTGGCTCATACAATCCACAGGCAGGCAGAGACAGAGGAGGAGGCAGGACGGCCAGAAGGCAGAGCAGGGGACAGCGACAGAGGGACAAAGTGGGGGGGCAGTGTACCGGTGACAGGGAGGCAGCACTGAGAACGGCAGCAGGGACGCGGGATTCCGCAGCTCGCCTCCCGGGAGACTGGGGCAGGGGCAGCAGACAGCACGACGGGAGACGGTAAGGACGTCCAGGCGGTCAGGGGCAGTGGGACGGGGCACGCACACGCAGACACACACACATACACGCGCACGCGCCGGCATCGGTCAGCCGGGTCCGTGAGCCACGCCGCCCCACACAGCCACGGCATCCGTACCCAGGATAACGATCCGCAACCGCGGGAAAAGCTTAGAGCGCGACGAACGAGGAGTGACATTTACTAGGTTCTGCTGGAGTGTAAGGCAAACCCAGCGAGGTGTATGCCAGAGGGAGACGGGGGGGGGTGGGCAGATGCCTCCCGCGCCCCGGACATGGGGGCATACAGGGAAGAGCACGCCCAGCGGCCGCTGGGGCACCACACTGCTGGTTCTGCAGGGTGCCGGGAAAACAGCAGACCCAGACGGCGAGCCCGGCCCCCGAACAGCGCCGCCCCATGTGCTCCCCACTGTCTGTGCAGAACTACACACATGCTGCTAAAACGCATGGTCAAAGAAGACATTTCTATACCAGCATTCCAAGGTAACCGACCCAAAGGGACCCCATCACACCCTGCATTTCAGGGGTCGGGATCCCCTGCTAATATCCTTTATACCTCCCGCTGTTCTGCAGGACATGGGGGTTGTGAGTGGAGACACCCTGGGCGACGACAGATGATGCAGGCCATAGCCCGTACGGACTACAGAACGGCAGACCAGCCCTCTCGGGCTTCCCGTCTGGAAGGAAGGTGCTGCAGAGACACATGGTCTGGATGGTCATGGGGACCACTCCCGGCAGACTGGATTCACCACTGAGCCTCCCGGCCATAGAGCAGGCGAGGAGTCAAGCGTCTCTCCCACGTTAGCGAGGAGAGAAGCAGGGAGTCAGGTCGAGCGGCACCCTCACGCCGCCAGGGACACGCTGGGCTGCCACGGGCACTAAAATGCAGAAGCGCCCCGCTGTCGGATGCTTTTAACTGCATCACGGGGACTCCACGATGCTGATGGGACCTAACGAGTCTCGAATCAGCATTTTCCAGAAAGTAACTGCTGGATGTGGGGATTCGGTGACTCCCTAACCTGAGGGACACTGCACCTCTTTTCCTCAGTTCCCTCCATCTATCCAAGTGTCCTTAGCACGACCAGGCAAAGCCCAGCTCATCAAAGGCTCTCAGTGGTCAGCTGCAGGTACCGCAGGCTTCTCAGGTTGAACATCTCTCCTTTTTTACTTGGAAAACATGGCGAGTTCTGAAGCCAGCCCGCCCGGACCTCGACGAGCCGGGCCAGAACCATCTGCCCCCTCCTGAGACAGCGGTGATCTGGGAAGGGGTAAGTCACCAATGGGGGCAGGGGGGAGAGGGCAGTGAATAGGTCAGGGGCAAAAGAGCTAATTATACAGGAATAAACATGTAGAAACTAAATAAAGCAAAAAGTAGACCCTGATAAATTCCGCAAAAACAGCTTCCAAGCACAGAGGAGCCTGTGCGAAACACCCACCTGCATGCTCCCCACCCGATTACAATCCAAAAAGGTCCAATTAACTGTGACACACAAGGTCAGTTACTAAGATGAGCCAACCCAGCTACGTCCGTCCGTTAGCTCCCCCCCACCGAAAGGCAGCCACGCCTTACACGCAAAAAAGGTTCCCACTCACAAGCTGTACGGTAGGCACCGTTTGTCCGGTGAGTTTCGGGAAAACATCACACTGTGCTTGCAAAACATCAAAAGGTGCACAGACCACAAACCCCAGACACGCCCATCACTGCACCACGGCAGTAAGGAGCACACCAGGAGCAGAACCAAAAACAAACACCGAATGGAAACAGATGGTACTGCCACAACCCCAGCATTTATCATACGCCACATGTCGTTCCATGAGGTAAAAGAATCCCACCCCAAACACGTTGAGAGCAAAGTGAGAAACCCATCCCATCATGTCTCCTAAACGAGCAGCGTTTCCAAGGAAGCACTTCTACACTGGATAGGATGCCCAAATTCGCTTGTGGTACAGTAAAGGGCTTCTGAAAGTGACAGTGTACCCTTTCTGTCATGCAGGATGATGTACATCCCCCCTGATCCGGAGGAAGGAGCCACTATGAGCAACATCACCGCGAGCGACGACACGGAGCCCCCGGGCCCGGCCGCCGAGCTGGACATGAATTACGCGCTGAGCCTGCGGGTGGCGTTGACGGGCTTCCTCGTGCTGGAGATGGTGCTGGGCCTCAGCAGCAATCTGACTGTGCTGGTGCTCTACTGCGCCAAGTCCAGCCTGGTCAGCTCCGTCAGCAGCGTGGTGACCCTCAACCTGCACGTGCTGGATGTGCTCATCTGCCTGGGCTGCATCCCGCTGACAGCCGTCTTAGTGCTGCTGCCGCCAGCGGTGGCCACCGGGGCGGCGCCACTCTGCTGCTTCCACGAGGCCTGCGCCTCCTTCGCCAGCGTGGCCACGGCCGCCAACGTGCTGGCCATCACGCTGGACCGCTACGACATCTCGGTGAAGCCCGCCAACCGCGTGCTGAACATGCGCAGGGCCGCGGCGCTGCTGGCCGCCGTGTGGGCCGCATCCTGCTTCAGCTTCCTGGTGCCCTTCATAGAGGTGGGCTTCCTAGGGGTGGAGCGCGCCAACCGTAACCGGACGACGGCGGACTGGTACTACACCGAGCCGGGCCTCTACTACCACCTGCTGGCCCAGATCCCCATCTTCTGCTTCACCGCTGTGGCCATGCTCGTCACCTACTCCAAGATCATGCAGGCGCTTAACATCCGAATCGGTGCCCGTTTCCACGCCAACCAGAAGAGGAAGGCGTGCGGGAGGAAGGCGGCGGCCATGCCGCTGCAGCCGGTGGAGGGGGAGGCCCCGCGCCGCCAGCCCATGCTGGGTATGCGCGCCTCCGTCGCGGTGATCGTCGCCCTTCGCCGCGTGGTGCGCCGGCACCGGGAACGCCGCGAGCGGCAGAAGCGGCTCTTCCGCATGTCCTTCCTCATCGTCGCCACCTTCCTGCTCTGCTGGACGCCCGTCACCGTGCTCAACGCCGTCATCCTGATCGCGGGGCCCAGCAGCGTGACGGTGCAGCTCCGCCTGGGCCTGCTGGTCTTGGCCTATGCCACCACTGTCTTCCACCCGCTACTCTACGCCTTCACAAGGCAGAAGTTCCAGAAGGCCCTCAAGGGCAAAATGAAGAAGCGTGTGGTGTCTGTCGTGGAGGCCGGACCACCGCCACCCCCCCCGAACGATGCCGTCTCCCACAACTCGTGGGTCGACCCAGAGCGTAACAAGGTGGTGACTTTTCAGGATGACCATGTCAGGCAGAAATGCCTCTCACCCAAAATGAATTAAATTGACGGTCGCAATCCTATTAATAAAATCTGTAAATGTACCTAAATGTATAGCTCCTGCAGAAGGACAGTATTTATTACCGTAAAAAAGGTGCCGGTTCTGTGGGTCAAGTGCCCAGTCTATTGCACAGGGCTCCCCCTGCTGGCCACACCGTGTACGTAAGGCAGGAATGCCCAGAGGACACCAACAGAACTTGTCTGCTCAAAGCGCTCTTCCCGTTAACAGGGGTAAGCAGCCTTATCCAGACAGGGAGGCTGAGATGCATGTATCTCTAATTAAATTACTAATTAAAGGGCTGATTGGGCCGGGTGTGAGGACTGCAGCCAAACAGCTAACCTAAAGAACACCCCAAAAACCTCATACACATTGGCCCTGTGAGGACAAGATTTGCCACCCCTGGCCTAGAAAATCTGACCTTCAGAGGGAAAAAGGTCTCCCCCCACAGAGGGCTCTGGGCCAGGCAGGTCTGCTCTCAAAGCGAGTCACACCTACAGCCACTGGCCGGGACACTGCTAAGGGCCATAGACACAGATGATTTTTATAAACTCTTCTTAAACCTCGTACCATGACAGTGTCGCTTACTGCAGGATAGTAACCAGTAGCCAAAGGCAGCCAGAGAGAAACTGGTTTGCAAATAACAGGATCAGAGGGGGTAAGTAGCAGGATTGCGTCAGCCCGGGGGGGGCGGGGGGCCGGTGCTGTCTGGCACCTGCTACACAGCTGCCGCTAAACAACTGTGTGTTTATAACCTAAGCAATCCCCCAGCAGCCAGGGAGAAGCCCCTCCCACAGCGGGCGAGAGGATGGGGCCGGCAGAAGATGATGAGCATAACGCGCAGCCTGTCAAAAAGTGCCAGAGGGGAGAGCAGCCCGTCACGGCCGCCGAAAGTGCCAGAGGGGAGAGCAGCCCGTCACGGCCGCCGAAAGTGACAGAGAGGAGAGCAGCCCATCACGGCCGCCGAAAGTGACAGAGGGGAGAGAGGGGAAGGGCCAGATCAAAGGAAAGTCACCGAAGCAACAGCAACGGGCCACATGAAGGCCGGGCCGCAGGGCTCGAACCCGGCCATGACCGGGTGAGGGCGCTGAGCAGAGCCACCGCAACTAACTCACCAATGTTCAGCTTCACTAATTAATTACAGCCCATTTACAGACTCTGCACCGATCGTGATGCCAGCCTGTTTGGATGATGGATCCTCCATACTGTCAATGTCCACTGCGCTCTTAAATAAACATGATCACTGCTCCTCACCTTCTCTTATGTGCTGTTTTATATACAGAGATACTGCACACATTAAACACACTCGAGACAGGCAGCCTTATGGGTCAGCCACTCAGTCCACTGCTGCCCCCTGTTGGTCAGCCCTGGGCTGAAATCACATCATGACCCAAGCAGATAGTCAACTTTCACTTACAGGTCCTAATGCATTTTGGTTACCTGGAGTGGACTACACAGGGAGCACCAGAACTGGGAGAGAGAGACAAACATCCTGGGGCATGCACACGCGCGTGCACACACACACACACACAAAGACCACCTTTGCGATTGACCATGCTGATCACGTGACGATGCTCAGAGAAAGGTGTGAGGAACCACAGGCCATTAGGGAGAACTTGAGAATCAGAGCACACGGGACCGCAGTAACAGCAGTGCTTTACAAAGAGGCGACGCTCTCTCAAGAGAGCAGGCGATTCCCAAGTTATTAACACTGTATTATGGGATAGGACATATGATAAAGACCTGCCTACTAAGGGGTCCAACTAAGCTGGGCAATGGAATGGAATAAAACACGCCTCTCACACACTCACACACACACACACACACACGCAGACACCCTACGCCAGCTCGCAGACACACGCACACAGACAGACATGCACAGACTCCCTCACCCAGCTCGCTGAGGCTCTGCGCTGCCTTGGTGACCTCACGGCTGCCTCCCTGAAGCTGACCTTGCAGGCGCTTACTCAGGTACAGGATGCGGATGATGCGGCGCAGCAGGTCGCATGCCACCTAGAGGGCAGTGAGAAAAAAAAGGTGGTGAGCAGAGGTGGGTGAGGATGCCAGTGCGATGACCTCGCTGCAACCCGAAGGCAGTGAAAAAAGACAGTGAGCACAGCTGGGCGGGGCTGCCAGTGCCATGACCTCGCTGCGACCCGAAGGCAGCGAGCACAGCTGGGCGGGGCTGCCAGTGCCATGACCTCGCTGCGACCTGAAGGCAGCGAGCAGAGGTGGGCGGGGCTGCCAATGTCATGATCTCGCTACGAACCAAAGGCAGCGAGCAGAGGTGGGAATGGCTGCCAGTGCCATGACCTTGCTGTGACCCGAAGGCAGTGAAAAAAGACAGTGAGCAGAGGTGGGCAGGGCTGCCAGTGCCATGACCTCGCTGCGACCCGAAGTCAGCGAGCAGAGGTGGGCGGGGCTGCCAGTGCCATGACATCGCTGCGACCCGAAGGCAGCGAGCAGAGCTGGGCGGGGCTGCCAGTGCCATGACCTCGCTGAGAACCAAAAGCAACAAGCAGAGGTGGGCGTGGCTGCCAGTGCCATGACCTTGCGGTGACCTGAAGGCAGTGAGCGGAGGGGGAGGGGCTGCCAATGCCATGACCTCGCTGCGAACCGAAGGCAGCGAGCAGAGGTGGGAATGGCTGCCAGTGCCATGACCTTGCTGTGACCCGAAGGCAGTGAAAAAAGGCAGTGAGCAGAGGTGGGCGGGGCTGCCAGTGCCATGACCTCGCTGCGACCCGAAGGCAGCGAGCAGAGGTGGGCGGGGCTGCCAGTGCCATGACCTCGCTGCGAACCGAAAGCAGCGAGCAGAGGTGGGCGTGGCTGCCAGTGCCATGACCTTGCTGTGACCCGAAGGCAGTGAGAAAAGGCAGTGAGAAAAGGCAGTGAGCAGAGGTGGGCGGGGCTGCCAGTGTCATGACCTTGCTGTGACCCGAAGGCAGTGGGAAAAGGCAGTGAGCAGAGGTGGGCGGGGCTGCCAGTGCCATGACCTCACTGCAACCCGAACAGACCATAGAATGCGTCTAACAGCACACCCATTCTGAATGAACAGTGACCTGAGAATCATCTTTTGCAGCGCCCCCACCAGGCGGCGATACGCACCTGCAGCCGTGCCAGCTGGGAGGTCCGGGCAACAATCTTATTGTACGGGTCGACGATCTTTGTTCGAATCCTGCAGGGCAACGGCGTGAGGTCAGTCACTCCAAAGAGCTGTGTGGCTCCCCCAACATCCCAGAAAACACCCCCCAGAGAGGCTCTCGATGAGAATGTGAGGAAAAAGTACCTGTCCACAGCTCCCTGCAGGGCGGCGATACGGGTCTTCATCATCTGGAGCACCCCTGAAGCCAGACAGCACTGTTCAATCAGATACATCCCCAAAACTCCAGCCAATAGGATGCTGGGGCTCACATGCAAGGGTGTGCAGTACTTTCAGAAACAAAGGACTTTTCTTAAAAGCATCGTGAAGCCAAAGAAGTGAAGTGATGCCGGATCAAACTGGAGTCACACCTGCGATAACACCTTGTCTCCCTCAACAAAATGATCATCATGTAAAGGACAGTTTGAAGTTTAGCATGCTGCTATAAGACAAGGACATGCTTTAAGTAAGGAAATAAACCTTAAAAAAAGCATTCAAGCTGTGGGGCACACCCCTCTGGGGGGGCAGAAAGGAATTGGGGGGGCTGCATTTGAAGGAAGAAAACAGAACTATGTGGGGGTTCTGACAGACCTTTAGAAATAAAAAATTATAATATAAATACATATGCCTGTGCAAATTGTATGATAATGTAAAGTTACGAAAATTTGTAATATATACAGGTCAGTGTATTTGGAGGGGGGGGCAGGACAGATACCAGCCCCAGGGGAGTCTTCTCTGGAAAAAGTATGATTACCACTGCCTTAAACCATATCACTCAGAGAGAGAAATATAAAACAGTACTGTCTGTACCATTAGAGGCATGTCTGTAACAAATGCGACAAGATTGCCTTCACTAGGGCGCCCTCTAGTGGAAGGCTCAAACCGTCGTCAAGAAAACTCCGAAAAGTCATAGGCCTATATATTATACATGCATATTCCCATTTTCATAAACTTTTGGCTGCCCTATGAGTATTTTGTGGAGAACATGGAGCTTGTAATCATGAGTTACTGTGGTGGAATTTCCTTAAAAGGCAATGTTGGGTTTTAGAGTTGGGAACTGAGGAGAACTTGCCTTCTAGGGACTCGATCCCTGTAGCCTGAGCCAGCAGATCTTCATGTCTGGCCACCACCTGGAGAGCAACAGATATCAACATGATTCAGCCCTGGGCCAGCGAAAATCCACCGAAAGTGCAAGACTGCTCACAGAACTAGTGACACACATAAGTAAGCCATAGCCATCTTAACGCCGACGAGCTAGTCACTCCAAGTTTAAAAGCACACTTAAGATTAAGACTGATTTCCCGTGGGAAATTCTGGACAGCAGCAAGTACACAGAGCACAGACGAACATACACATAATATAGAAGTGCAAAGATGGGACACACAGCGTAACAAGAAAACGTTGTGCAAACAAATTCAGGAAGCATACAGAACATAAATATCCTGAGAAGAGAATCCTGTACTGCTCCAAACCTGTACATGCAGCTCCTTGTCCAGCTGACTAATCCCCTGTGCCAACTCTGCCAGCTGTTCCGCAATGATGGCATTGTGGATGGCCTGGGCTGTGTATGTCTTCACATCGAAATCTTCCGAGCAGAAGTCTGCATAGCACTCTGCAAGCGTGGGGAAAGCTGCTTTCACTACATGAACATCACTGCCGCTGTCGCGTTAACATTAAGCCACCGTAACACCCTGGAAAAGCCTGAAATTCATTCACACGCATATACACATTAAGTCGAACTGGGCGAGAAAATACAAAATACACTTTATTTTTAAGAAAATAATGAATGACAGCCGTACTTATAACAGCAATGCTAGCAAACAGCATTGGATCTAACAACATCTGTTCAATGACTGACACGTGAGTTCCCCCCGCTTTAGAGGTATTAATCTCCTGTAATATGAATATGAGAGAGCCGAGAACTTTCTGACCATTTCTAAGGTAGGTGCGGTGAGCTTGTTTTGGTGCATTTTACTACACAGCGGGACGCAATGTCACACTACGGCTGCAGTACTGCGGAATGAAAGCAGCCCAGACCAGTGTCCAGCAGAAGGGCATAACCAGCACAGACCTGCCTCAAGTGAGAGGGCTGCTTGTCTGTTAGCCGGCACTGCTAAAGCCCAACGGGACAAACGGCTAGCTGCTTATCGCCGACCCTGTCTGAAGCTCACGGGAATCAGCGAGAGAAAAGCATCCCAGACACGAAGCAGGACAACAGAACAAGCAGCCTCACCGTCTTTTAGAAGTGCGTTTGTAGACATAACACCATTACTTCCTTCCATGTTGGCGACTCGTCGGTGACGCACAAACCCTGCGCCCGTCGCTCTGACGTCACACCAAAGCCTGCACGTGGAAACGCGGAACAATTCAAACGGAACCATTCCGCATTTAATGGAAACGAAAATATATTGAACCACAGTGAATACACCCTGGACTGTATTAGCGTTTTCTTTACGAGGACTGCGGGTCAAAGGGCAAAGGTTTTCCTAGTGCTTGATCACGTTGATGAACTCCGTTCCGCGCTGGAGGATGTTCTACTGAATCTTCCCCGAAACGCGCCGCACACACCAGACAGATCTACACTGGGACTGGCTCTGCTAGTTACTGAGGGGAAGGAGCGCTGCCGTGGAAGCAGCAGGCCACGAATTTAGTTTTAAATAGGAAAAGGCAGTATCCGTTATGCACAAGTAAATGTGTTTATATGCGTTTCTAAAATGTTTTATCTTCAAATATAAGGAACGTATCCTTTGACTGCAAAGGATCTGATCAGAAGACCCCGATAATGGGATGCCCGCGTGCTGGATTTTAACACTTGGCTGGGGCAGCTTTCCGTGGTACTTCGGGGTGTGAGCAGCACCGCTGGCAGGCAGGAGCGCGAACATGGAGTCAAGCTCGAGAAACATCTTGGACGTGTTTGAGAAAGGCAAAGTGGTCAAGATATGCGCGCCCATGGTTCGCTATTCGAAGTAAGTGCTTGGGGTGCTTGGGCTCGTGTGGAAGGTGTGTGGTGCGCGGCCCATTCACGCCCCGCGTCTGGCTGCTTCGCAGGCTGGCCTTCCGCTCCCTGGTGAGGAAATACGACTGCGACCTATGCTTTACGCCCATGATCATTGCAGCCGACTTCATGTGCTCGGGCAAAGCGAGAGACAGCGAGTTTACAACTAACCGAGGTAAGGCTCCAGTTACAGGAACGATCGGAGACAGAAATATACGCCTGGATGTTTATAAACCTGTATGGGCTGCAGACCATCGTCTGGGGGCGAATCCATGCTTTACGGAGAGCTTTCGGCAGGAAAACATTAAGCTTCGCCTTTACGGGCTCCCTTCGCAGCGGATCGGCCGCTGGTCGTGCAGTTTGCAGCCAGCGACCCCCAGACCCTGGCAGAAGCGGCCAGCGCGGTGGCCCCCTTCGCCGACGGCGTGGACCTCAATTGCGGGTGTCCTCAGCGGTAGGCATACCCCAGCCACCGACTGCAGGGGCCGATCCGATCACTGCCAGTACTGACACAATCACCCACCTTTTAGCTGTTTGAGTGAGCAGAAAGCAGGTGGAGGCTGTTGAGAAGATTGCCTGGGCTATTGATGATTAATTGATTGGTTGATTGACTGAGTTGATTAGTAACAAATCTACTTTGGTTTGCAAACGATCCTTTTGGGTTTTTCCAGATGGGCCATGGCAGAAGGCTATGGGGCATGTCTAATAAACAAGCCCGACCTGGTGAGAGACATGGTGCGGCAGGTACGGAACCAGGTGGAGAACCCCAACTTCGCAGTGTCTATCAAAATAAGGTAATTCCTTATAGATTTAGCCCTTGTGTAATTAAAGTGATTCTTTCAAATGGGAAATTATTTATTAATAGCTAGTTAGTTGCACTGAGTGTAGACTGTTTTTAATTCAATTTTTTTTTTTTTGGTTGTTGACATTTTGAGTAAGTTTTATTTCTTCAGCCTTCCCTGAGCCTGCTTCTTTACTCAGAATCCACAAGGACCTCAGACGGACCGTGGACTTGTGCCAGAAGGCCGAGGTGGCCGGAGTGTCCTGGGTGACCGTTCATGGCCGGACCGTGGAGGAGAGGCACCAGCCGGTCCACTACGATGCCATAAGGACGATCAAGGACAGCGTCTCTGTCCCGGTGATTGCCAACGGGGATGTGAGGAGCCTCAAAGATGTGGAGTCCACCTACCTGAGCACTGGAGTCGATGGTAAGTGTCAGCTGTCACAGTTTGGTTATTGTTCTGTCTACGTAGCTGTGAGAGACTTTGATTGGGTGGGCAAACACAATCATGTGACATAGTCTGGACGTTAATTAGGTTTCAGTGTGGAATACGCCATTTAAAAGAGATGTCTTACACATTCCCCATATGACAAGTACACATTCCCTGTATGACGTACACATTCCCCATATAAAATACACATTCCATGTATGACGTACACATTCCCCATATAAAGTACACATTCCATGTATGAAGTATACATTCACTAATACTGAGATGCTACAGAGGGGCCTGATTATCTGCTGCTTGGATGTTCTCTTTAAACCTGTAGCCATTTTCTATTGCTAAACACAGGATATCTTTTGTAAAGTCTCGGAAATGGCCTTTGCTAAGAGTAATGACCTGGGTACGTGTCACTCAGGCGTGATGGCCGCGCGGGGGCTGCTGGCCAACCCTGCCATGTTCGCCGGCTACGAGAGCACGCCACTGGAGTGCGTGTGGGACTGGGTGGACATCGCCCTAGAGCACGGCACGCCCTTCACCTGTTTCCACCATCACCTGATCTACATGCTGGAGCGTGTCAGCTCGCCGGCGGAGAGGAGGGTGTTTAATGCACTGTCCAGCACCTCAGCCGTCATCGACTACCTCCGCCACACCTATGGCTCCTGACCCCCACAGACGTCCTGATTTTTAAGCCCCTACCTGTTTTATTTAATAAAAATACTTTTAATTTGGAGGAGACTGTCAGTCATAATTCCCATACATCCCAAGTTTGCGTCATTTCTAATATTTAAAGATGACACCATTTAAGAGCCTTGAACGAGCTTCCATGTCTTAATGCGCTCCAGTGCCTGATGTGTTTTAGCAACACATGTGATACTTTGTGTGCCATTAATGGGCTACAGCGTGGGATCAGAGCACAGGTTTGGGCTACAGCGTGGGATCAGAGCACAGGTTTGGGCTACAGTTTAGGATCAGAGCACAGGTTTGGGCTACAGCGTGGGATCAGAGCACAGGTTTGGGCTACAGCGTGGGATCAGAGCACAGGTTTGGTCATTTTTCCGGTGCCTGTGGAGCATTTCTGTGTCAAGCCGTTGCTAAGGGACCTAACTATCATGTGACCACAGGATTTGAACCAGCGACCTTCTGCTGACAGGCACAGTGGTTTTACCCGCAAAGTGTTTATGCATCTGTAATGTACAGAAAATGCAGTGCACTGTTTATATGTCCCCCATTGCAATCCCTCAGGTGCTCTAAAGGAGGGTTCCCAACCTTGTGGCGTTTGCCCACCAACCTACGTCCTACAGAAATTTCACGGGCTACTAAAACTGGGGGCCGTGGGGGACACTGATATAAATTTAATGGCACACAAACAGGAGAGGTCATAAACATATACACTACTCACAATAAGTTAGGGATATTGTGAGAGACTTAGTGGATGTCATACATACGGTGTTTGTGTCACTTCAGACATTTTTGGGATAGGGAGGCAATTGTA
>JAODKN010000063.1:33560722-33575400 GCA_026774425.1 Petrocephalus zakoni
CCCCGCCCGGGCCCCCCCCCCCCCCCCGGGCCCCCCCCCGCACGTCCCCAATTACCCTCTCTTTCGTGGGTGGGGGGGGGGGGGGGGGGGGGCGCCAAAATCAAATTCTGCTTAGGGCCCCATAAAGGCTCGGGCCGGCCCTGACTGTAGGACATGAGCACTATTCTCTCAAAAGAACACCCTCACTTCCCTTATATCTTCCTGACACCCTGGCCCCTCCCCTCTCCTCTTAAATAGGCATGTGTCACACCTGAAAAGAGCCCTCTCTGAACCATAATCATGTTCCCAGTAGCTTAACCTCTCCCTGCTGGATAACATGCCATTTCCGGGGTATGCTGTCACTCCCCTGTCCTGGAGTGACTGCCTCCCCGTACCTGCTGCTTCCCATTGTGCTTAAGTGGCCTCTGTCCTCACACAAGCCTGTGACATCATTAGACGTCAGCATCTTTTCATTTTTAGCAATGGTTGTCAAAGATACAGCAGTGGAGTATGAGAGGCCTCTCCAGGTCCCCCCGGTGTCCTGGATCGGCTCCTCCCCCGCCTGTCCAGCATCTCCTGGGCCCCCCTCCTCCTCCCATGGCTTCTGTCTTCGCTGTTCCACCGATGACACTTCCCTGCACCTCCCCACTGACATCGCTGCAGATCCACACCCACGGGAACCTGTGTCAGACACACAGTTCTACACTCTATAGTCATTAATTTACCATCTTCCATCTTCCATGTTGAAAGATGGTACCTGCAAGATTCTCATCCTCAAAGCCATCTCCAGATTCTGCAGGGCAACGCCAAACAAAAATAAGGTGGCAGGCCCTTACTGTAAGCGCGCACTGAAAAGATCCATCACAAAAGTAAGGAAATTCACAGTAATCCATTTAAAAATTAAAATTAGAATAAACAAATTTGGGCTACAAAAAAATCTGACACGACACTGCTTTCTATAAAACAGTATATTAACGAAATATTAAAATTTTTATTAAAACAATGTTTTGCATCTCACAAAATCTACAGAAGTCCAGCACAAATATATAATTTATGTTCTATGAAATCGTTCATGTTGGCCAGTGTTCCCATCATGGTCTGCACAGTCAGGGATGGAGGAAAAAAAAATGGAATGTCCTGAAGTCAGAGTCTGGTCTCGCGGTCTGGATCGTAGGCTGAGTTCCGTATGAGCTGGTCGCAGTTTAGGGAGCTGTTCTCCTCCTTGGTGAGTGATTCCAGCTCCGTCCCACCATTCACCAGGCCTGTCGCCGCCGCCTTCTCAGTCCGGACTTGTCTCCGGAGCAGCACAAAGCCCAGGACACACAGGATGAAGGACACAGTGCGCAGGCTCAGCGTCAGGCCCAGGTACACTATCCTGAAGCGAGGGGGAGACTGACTCAGAAACCAGAGCAGCAAGACACAGCCCGCGCTGGGGAGCAGGGATCCGTCCCCTCTGGACCACCATAGGGCCCAGAGGAAGCACGGCTGCTGGGATGTAGCACTGCTAAAGGTGCATTCCATACATCTGATGCTTTTATCCAAAGAGCCCTACAGTCTGCTCGCCGGGCTTGGAACCCACACCCTTCACGCTGTCAGCACAATGCTCTACTAGTTGAGCTTCACCAGCTACATAAACTGGGAATAAAATTAGGCGAGAGAAGTTGGTAAAGCAATAAACTAGTTAGAAAAGCTTGGGTCAGGGAGCAGGGTCAGCCGGGCTTCAAACCCACAACCTGCTGGACACGGGCACAGTTTCCAAACCTTCTGATAGATTTGCTTTGGAAAATACTTAATTTTCTCTTTGGCATTCTGGTCTCTTTGGTCTGGCATTTTGGGAGCAGTGCAAAATCTGCAAGTGCTTTTATACGACCGAGCTTCTAAGACAGAACTAATAAATAATAAAAAGGCTCTGTTAATCAATACTTTATGTCCCAGACTGCATGCTTCTTAATGGTTAAAGGGCAGTATTCTGTATGTCTGTGTGTCTGTGTGTGTGTGTGTGTGTGTGTGGGGGGGGGTGTAAGACAGTTAGGACCATACCTGTAGGCCGAGGTGTCATAGATCCTACACGCACCTCTCCCTCCGCACCTCTTGTGGCCCCACTTCAGACAGGTGGCATCGATGACGGCTCCAAAATAAATAGGGGCAGGGATCCCCGCTGTGAGCAAAGGGACATATTCTTAGCCGGCAGAGGGGGGTGGCAGGGATCCCTGTTGTGGGACGGGCAAAGGGACGCACGCTTAGCCGGCAGAGGGGAGGGGCGGGGATCCCCGATGTGGGAGGGGCAAAGGGACACATCCTTAGCTGGCAGAGGGGAGGGGCGGGGGATCCCCGATGTGGGAGGGGCAAAGGGACGCACCTTTAGCCGGCAGAGGGGAGGGGATCCCCGATGTGGGAGGGGCAAAGGGACGCACGCTTAGCCGGCAGAGGGGAGGGGCAGGTATCCCCGATGTGGGAGAGGCAAAGGGACACATCCTTAGCCGGTAGAGGGGAGGGGTGGGGATCCGGACTGGGTCCGTAACTCAAGGCGAGCTCGACTAGCTGTTTTTAATTTGCTACCAAGCTTCTCTGTAAATCCTAGATTTTCCAAATGAGACCTATGATGAAATAAGTAATATTGCAGCTGTTTCTGCTATATCAGACTAAATCTGCAGGCCATTTAATATTGTGGATAACAAGGTCTGAGCTTTCCAGCTCTCTGTCTAACTAATGTGCAATCAGAGGGTGTCAGCCAGGAATGCCCCAGGCTGGCCAAAACTGACCGCCCTGCTGGTATACAGCTGCAGGGCTCACAGATGATCCAAACTTAATCAGAATCAGGTTTATTTGGCCAAGTAAGTTCACACATACAGCGAGTGTGTCTCTGGTTTGTCTCACCACCATTGTTGCAGCAAAATGTAATTATGTAATTACAGCCAATTGAGGGTATTTGTTCTGTGCAAGTTACAGCAAGTCCTAAGCAGTAGACAGATCACACGTGGAAAACACTACCAGATCTCACATGGTTACACCAAACCCGTCGCCTTTCAAGCTTCAAAAGACTCACCCAGTGTTCGAGTCGTCAAAGTGTGGAACCCCAGCGCTAAGGACTTCAGCTCTGGCTTTATACACCTGGGAAAACAAACAGCATAAAGGAAGTTTAGGACCTTTAAACATATGCTAGTGAGCTCTTGGAGGTCAGACGAGATCTACATCAATACTTAGCAGGATGGCTATTCTTGAGGTGACCTCAACCGGCAGAGATGGGCACTGCAACGACTGAACATCACTGGGAAAATGGGACGTGTGTGACGGGAGAACTTAGGTTACAGCATTACGCTGATACAGGGTTATGCCAACATTTAAAAAAGGGAGAGAGGGGGCATTTAAAGGAGGGCAGCTAATTGGCCTTTTATGAACTGGAGAGATCAGTCGCTGCAAACGCGCACAAATGTACCACGATGTCTGGACAGTATGATGGTACTAAAAATTAGGTAGCGCCCAGGTACTAGTGCCGACTAACTGCCTAGTTCCTCCACAATGGAATAGCAGAGTGACATTTCCAGCTGCTGCCATTTTAGGGGCGACCTGCAGACCTTGCGGGAGAGCGGGGATGCCTGCACCTAATCAGCAGCATATAGCCCGGCGTCCCGCCCAAGGAGATGATGAAGGAGCTGAAGACAGAGAGCGCCAGGAAGTAGGGGAACATGCGGTCGCACCCGTCCCGCTGCTGACACCGGCCCACGGTGGCAGAGAGGTTCCCAGGTGCCGCACCGGCCTGAGACAGGCAGTGACACTGCTCGAACACCTAGGCCAGGCAGGGGGAGAGGGTTAGCATCCTGCTAACCACCTACAAGAGCAGGACACAGAGCGGCGCTAACGGGGCCGCCGTCCTCACGGTGTTCTTTCCCGATCCGCGGGACGTGCGGCACCCGGCCAGGCACGGTGAGATGTAGGTGATGCCGTTCTCTCCGCACACAGGGTCCCAGTCCTTCCCGGAGCACAGGCAGGCAGAGTTGCAGTCTGTGAACTGGGAGGCCTCCCGAGGTGCCAGCAGGTCCACTCTGTTTGTGTTTAATTCACAGGGAAATTCTCGTTGCAAATCTATCCCTTACCAAAATGCTTAAACATGAATTATAAATTATTTTTTAGTTTCTACTTTATTTTACTCAGGCAGAAGTACCATAAGATTAAAAGCCTTGGAATATTCGCTTACAAGTTCCAATCCTTAGTGCATTTTACAAATAAATTTTTAGCTGCGAGCTTTTTAGCTGTAAGGAATTCATTTTGTGAACAGAAGGTTGCAGTTTCAAACCTCAGCAGCCAAAAGTCCCCCCCGGGGTCCTATTTGGGGGCTTGGTGTTGTGTGTTACTATCAAATTTACATTCTGACATGGCTGTGGCGGGATTCTCAGTTCCCAGCCTTGTATGAAGAACTTGAGGCATTTCGGTTCTGGTATAAGTCATCATAAGTGCCAACATTACTGGGCTGGCTGTATCTGGAACACTTTGCTAGCCGGCACTGTCTATCACATTCAAGACCAGGCGCCGCAGAGGCCCTGCCGTTGCCGAGGACGCACCCTGTGTAGGACACCGTGATGCCGGCCACCTTGGAGTTCTCACAGCCCATGGCGAAGAAGAAGAGGGACAGGAAGTATCCCAGCAGCGAGGTGCTGAAGGCGAGCTTGGCGGCTCCCATCATGTCCAGCCGCAGCTTCTTCATGGCCACGCCCCCCAGGAACATGCCCAGGGCCACGGCTGGGATGTTGATGACGCCTGCAACAGCACCATGGAGCGTCGTCACGCGCAGGACCAGGACCAGGACCAGGACCGGACGGGCGCAACGACTACATGCGACGACATCAAAGGGCCGAACTCCTCGTTCGTATCAAAGTGATGCCGCCCGTTTCTCATTCCTGACAGGTGAGGCAGGCGTGCCCCTGGATGGCGGGAGAGTGTGAAACACACTACGTCTCTTCAGCGCCATCCCAAATATATTTCAGGAATTTGACATCAAAAGATTTCTCGGTGCAAGACCGCACCTTATCAAACCATCTCCACTCTCATACTGACCTCTTGTCTAACCTCAGGTCGCGCTTTTCAAATGGCATGCTGGAACTGAGCCATACCTGAGCCGTACCAGGAAGAGAGACTAGTTACGCCGTGGTGTGTTAGTATCAAACGGTAGCGGAATTAACATTTGCTTATGTAAGTCTGCATTACGAATCCATTCCGTTCCACTGTTCTGTAGTCCATTATCGGGAATACATCGGCAATGTGTGCTACCACTAATAATGAGCAATATATAGAATATGTCCCTGTCTTCCTACAGATAACCCATCATCACTGGTATCGCTGTGCATTTCAACCAATCAGATGGTGGCGACGCACCAAACGCGGTTTGGTCACACTGCGTCATCTCGGGTACGGGCCGGGTATGGCTCAGTTCTTAGTGGCAGTGGAAATGCACCAAGAGTGAGATTATAGCACTTTTACACCCCTATTTTATGGAGAAAGACAGTTTAAGTGTCTGAGGCAAGTGAACATCATACTAATGAATAAAAGGAAAATATTTATTAAGCACTGAGCACTAGTAACTAGTAGCTGACAAAACACAGGTTTGGTCACATACCCATCAGAAAGTTGGCTTTAGACGCAGACTGCCCATAATGCTCCTCAATGTACTTTGGTTTGTATGTCACCATTCCGATGAGGGAGTTGAACTGGATGATTGTCACACACAGATATAAGAAGTAGACTCTGTTTCCCAGGAGATGTTTCAATGTAGGCAGAAACTCTGCAAAAACAGCACTGGTCCTTGTCAGCAGAGACTCAGTTCCTGCTGAAAAGTCCTCTTTGTGTTTACTAAAACCACAGTGCTCATTTCAGTATCCCTGCAAATGTCATAAATTGGTTTAATGTACGCGGGGGCATCGGTGGGTCATGGACACAGTAGCAGATTTAGGGGGCCCAGCACCTGACAGGGGCCCTTGAATAAGTAAAATTATGTATAAATTTGGAAGGGGCAGCATTTTGTTAGGGACCTTAGGATTTCCAGTTATGCCCCTGAGCGTACTGCAGTGTAGCTGCCTTGCTTCCAAAACATAGTCACCTAGTCCCCCCCAATCAGGATGCAGAGCCAGGCACGGGGGACGCAGAGCCAGGCACGGGGGACGCAGAGCCAGGCACGGGGGGACGCAGAGCCAGGCACGGGGGGACGCAGAGCCAGGCACGGGGATGCAGAGCGGTCAAGTACCTTTTGCCATAACCGCCAGATTGGCCGGCTCCTCTGGCCGATACTTGCGCTCGATGCACATGGGGTCCCGGATGAAACAGGACTTCTCAGGGGCACACCGGGGGGGGCGATGCTCCCCCGGCCTGGCCAGCGATTTGGGCAGGAACCAGAACGGAGCAGCTGAGAGGAGGGTGATGACCCCCGCAATGAGGTAGCCCAACCACCATGCCCCTACCCAGCGGGCGTCGCTGGGGGTGATCGTGATGCTCTCTGCAGCGGGAAATGGAACAAAAGGTAAAGAGCAGCGTAGATGGGGGGGTGGGGGGGGGGACAAAGAGAGTGAAGCAGGACATGGACACAATGCTCAGCTTAGCAGAAAGTCTGTGCTGGTTATGGAGGTGGGCGGGATGCTAATCGCTAGATGCTAACTGGGCACTACTCCAAGCACTACTTAGCGAGGATCATGGTGGTCATCCCAAGACAGCGCTGCTCAATAGCGGCAGTATCTGAGCAGCTGCATTTCCCATTAATGCTGCCATGTGGCTCCTCGAGATATCCAGGAGTAATTATAATCATGGATTGCTGTGACTTGTGGGGCTTGAAAGGTAATTCAACCTGAAGATTAGCTTTGTACAAGGATACAGACTGACTGAATGAGTGTACGGCCTGAATGGGGTGGTTATGGTTTGGCTAAATCAAACGACAGTGACACAGATAGGCCTACGAAGCTGTCCTTAGTCAGAGTCAGATTTAGATAGGCCTACGAAGCTGTCCTTAGTCAGAGTCAGATTTAGATAGGCCTACGAAGCTGTCCTTAGTCAGTCAGATTTAGATAGGCCTACGAAGCTGTCCTTAGTCAGAGTCAGATTTAGATAGGCCTACAAAGCTGTCCTTAGTCAGAGTCGGATTTAGATAGGCCTACGAAGCTGTCCTTAGTCAGAGTCAGAATCAGTCAGCAGTACGGCTAGTCACTAGAGTCCACATCAGTTTCCTCACCCATGTCAACAAATCCAATGTCCACATATATCTTAGCGCACAGAGATCCCAGGAGGTAACCAAATATGGGGCCTATGATGGAGACCGTCTGCACACAGCCTGAAACAGAGGAGAAGGGAGGGGAGGAGAAGAGAGGAGAGGAGAGAAAGAGAGAGAAGAGGAGAGGAGAGGAAAGGAGAAGAGAGGAGGGACGAGAAGAGAAGAAGAGGAAAGAAGCGAGAAGATGCATGAGCTTTTCAGCTGGCATGGAGTGAACATCTCTAGGCAGCCCCCTGATTCCTGAAAAGGTCTGGCTGCTTTTTCATGACACGTCAACCTTAACACAGTCGTAGAGATCATCAAGGCTCCCCTCGCGTTCACAATGACACAATGATCAAGATGAAAGCGAGAGGCTGTCTTTTTTGAACAGTGTTGATTAACAATAATATTATTGGCTACTAATGATTGGAAGCATTTTAATTGCCTTCATATCTCATCAAAACTGGAAGGACGAGGATGAGGAGGATGATTCATTACCAATGTAGAAGGCTGCATCTTCTTGCCGAGCGTGGTCATCGATGTACGAGATGCCCAGCGGCTGGACAGGAGTCTCGCCGATTCCACGCAGCATGTTCCCCAGGAGAACATAAATCCACATGGAGAGGCTAGACTCTCGTTCACAGCCTGGCACAGTGGGATGGACGTTAGTGGAGTACCTCTTCCCCAACATGCCACCTGAAATTGGATTTGTGACATGCGTGTGTTCATGGATAATTGTGGCCAAGGTTTTGTTTCTGCGATGACATTTCAGATCTTTTATACCAGTATTTTCCAACCCAGTCCTTGGGGACCCGACGACAGTCCACATTTTTGCTCCCTAGCGGGAGCTGGAGGGAAGGCAGAAATGTGGATCGTCGGCCAGGGAGCTGGAGCTGGAAGGGAGCACAAACTTGGACGAGGACCAGTTTGGGAAACACTGCTTTAGCGACTCATTGTTGAATTTATGATTAATGCTGAAGGTTTGGATTTGATCCACGATGCAAATAGGCTGTGATTAGTCAATAAAACACTGATACTAAAACAGGCAATTTTACCAACCCCAGTTATCTGACAAATTAAGCTTTCATTATAGATTAATATAAAGAAAGATTTGTTAAATTATGCTCTTAATACACTGCCGGCCAAAAAAGAAAGTTGCACACTAATATTTCATTGGACCGCCCTTAGCTTTGGTCATGGTGCACATTGGTCCATGCCTTGTTTCCATGTGCTTATGCAACATCACAACATTTTTCCTATCCAGATTTGCACTCACTTTTCACAGAAATCCTGTATTGCTGATAGGTGAGTTGAGCCACTCCATAAAGTCTTCTTCAGCATCTCAAAGACTTTCAATGCGGTTAAGGTCAAGACTCTGTGGTGGCCAATTCATGTGTGAAAATGATTCCTCATGCTCCCTGAATCTTGGCATTCTCATCCTGTAATATGCCCATGCCATTATGAAAGAAATAACCCACTGATGGGATAACCTGGCCAATCAGTAGATTCAGGTACTCAGCTGACTTCACTTTACTGCTGCATAGCATTGCTGAGCTGTAATAATGATCCAGTCACTGGTTTTTAAGTATTTGCTGATTGAATTGCTAATGGCGACCTTTTTTTGGCCGGGAAGAGTAGTTATGCATTCTTCTTGATCCCAAGTTGCTTTGGATGAGCACAAATAGTCACATTTGGGTCTAAGTTCAGGGACAACATGAATTTGAAAGAGATTACAGGGCTTCAGCTTCACCTGCACTCACTGCCGTGGAAAGCCCATCTCTTGCGGTCGGAAGGTCAGCAGAGCTGGCTGCACATGGGATGAGGTTACTGGTCGAGTTCACTGAAGATCTAATGGAGGTTTCGAACTTATAGCTGTACGAGCGGGCGAGGGGTGAAAGGGGATTACAGAGAAATGTCGCGATCCGACTCCCATGACTCTGCAAACCATGTTATACAAGTCACTTTGTTTTTCACAGTAAATTCTAATTATTCATATGCAGTAGCATATTTTATGCTAAATTTAGCAGCCAGTGTCACAATGGACACAAAACTGAAGTGACATAAGTCCAAACTGTGAACCTTAAGTGAGCTTATAAACTTTGCTGTCTAATTACATTATTTAGCATACGCTTTCATCTAAAGTTACACACAAGTGAAGATCACCCGGCATTGCCAGGACACTCAGCATGAAGGGTGTCGCTAAATCTGATATGATTACTTTTGCTGGCCAAGGAATTTGAACCTATAACCGGACAATGATGCATATTCCTAAATGACTGAGCTACACATCACCCCACAGGGGTGTCCCCATGAGCGGGGCCACAGGGGCACTGGCTCCAGCGGGAAGCTGGCCCCCAGACTGCCACGCCCCCCGTCAAAACCCCATATTATTGGTTAAAGATAAGCTTGGCCCCCCTGTATGAATCATGACCCCTCTTATTCCTCACACCTTAGAAAAAGTCCTAGAATCACCCCTGTCACTCCAGCAACCGGGTCAAATAAAATCAAATCATATTGTGTGAAGAAAATGAATAGGTACATTCGGGGAAGAATGTTGTTCCCCATTTACCGTCCGATGATGAAATGAGGCATGGCGATGAGGAAGGTGCCGATGGACATGAGCAGGCAGCCCACTGCGATGATCTTCGGCCGATGCAGCTTGGCGCCGAAGTGGCTCACGAAGGCGATGACCAGCAGGTTGCCTGCGGAGGAGAGGCGCATCTTTCAGGCCGAGGTGGCCCAAGTGGCGGCGGGCAATACCGAGAGCCGGGAAATGGTGCCAACCCGCTGAGAAGAGGAGGAAGATGAACTATGTGACCTGGAAGCTGGGACAGGCCAGCAGGAAGGCTAAAGGCCACCTTTTACTCTGTGTATGCTTCCGGAATCATGCCTGCTGATGGTCACGCTCGACTCATAAAACTCGCTCAAACGGCTCCGAAACCAGCCGAGTCCGTAGCTCTACATTCCACTCAAAGTCCGGTGTTTACTGGGTGCAGCCGAGGACCACAAAAAAAAGGAAACTGAGGGCAGAAATCCAAAAAGAGTACGAAAGCCTTGCTGTGTCGTGCTTACACTTCTCTCACTGGCTCCATCGTATGGCTTCCAAACTTATTAAAGAACAGCTTGTGGCGGGAGGCTGAAAGCAGCTTTTCTGGCTTAAGATGCAACAGGAAGCATCCAGAAGCTCGACTGAAAGGTCGGACAGGGTTGGGGGACTAACTGTGAGGCAGCGCTTGGCAGGCACCAGGCAGGGAGCACCCTGGATAATACCTTCCCGTGGGGCACACGCAGGGCACACAGGGGGCCACAGTGCTGCTCACTGAGCGACCACGCAGCCTGAATTATAAAATGTCAACTAATAATAAGACTAACTCTCCAGCCACTGATACAACTAGCATTTTTTCCATCCCTGTCCACTGTGCAGTCTGTTCCGGATCTAATCCTGCCATTAAGAGCATTTTCATCATGGTTAAAACATCCAAGGATAGGTGGACCTGCGGAAATGACACTGCTGGGTAGGGGTGTGATGATATACTCATGACTGGATATTGGGTTTGCGAGAATGAGGCGAGACAATATTTTAAGGAAAACTTCAAAGAGGAAATATATTACTGGAAGGCAGCCAGTTGAAAGACGAAAAAAGGCTAAATAATGCAGATGTATGATGAGATGTTTTAAATAATCACCATCATCATACGCAGTAAAAAAAAGGACAAATCCAGCACCATAAAATATTTCACCACAATCTCAAATGACAGGCTTCTCTCCTATTTGACTTCTCAATTGAACATAAAATACAATATAAATAAAGGAATATAAATAAACATAAAACTTTTCTTGGTATTATTACTTTTAGTGTAAACAATAGTCAAAGTGCAAACAGATGGTGACAACTACAATAGCCAGCCTAAGATATTGTAGTGCCGGCGGGGATCAGCATTTCCCAGTATGCTCGCGGCTGGTATGTTGCTCTTTTGTGCACCCTGTCCGACCCTCGGGTGTCCTCAGTGTTGTGTAAGCTCTCCACCGTGTGTGTACCTGACAGTCCAGCATCTGACTTCCCTGTGTTTCTCTGCTTATAATGGGTTCAGTGCTGTTTAAGTGCCCGTGTTAGTCCTTTTCGGGGCTGTAATAAAAGAGCCTCGTTTTTCCCATACGCGAGACTGCTCGGTATTCGCCGCCCTTGGTCTGCCCAGCGCCACAATTTTTTTTTTCAAAAATATAAGCATGTCTATGTTTTCTAGCAGCAGATGAGACCTTTGGGCGGTAACTATTTCTCCTGCAGTTGAAAGGATGCGTTCGCTTGGGACATACACCGCATCTACTATGGGCATTTCCCCATGTTTCAAATTTCGCCAGAAATCTCGTCATACTTTAATATCGCGAGATCTCGTGGCATGAGATCTCGTTACACCCCTACTGCTGGGTCATCATTCGGCCTCTACCCACTTAGCAAAGTCCCTGATCTAAGTGAGTTTCTGGACCACAGGTACAAGGTGATTCATCACCAACTCTGGACAGAAACGTGATGAGATATTCTTCTGGATAAGCAGGTTCTGCATTGAAGTTTTCCATGAAAGGGTTCATTGAGGTAAGCATAGTGTCTGTGGTTCTAGCATGTCCTTCTGAGGTGGCAAGTGGGCGGCACCATGGACTCTCAGGAGAATTCCATCAGCTGTGTGGCCAAACATGCAGAGGACTGACACGTGCGATTCTGTAAGGTCCCCAAGGTCTCACACATGCCCCTTAGATTGCCAAGATTTTCAGTAAACAATGTACCTTGCCCTGGTGCCTCATTAGTCGCACAGGAACAACAATGGGAACATTGACAGAATCCGGCCAAAACTAGCACAGATGCAGATTGTTTATTGAAGGCCCAGTTACGTCACTGAAGCACGCATTGCCCATTTACAATTTGTCCTACATCAAAGATGAAAATACTGTCATGTCTCTATTCACATGCCACTCACCGATTTCAAAGCTGCCGTCGATGATTCCTATTAAGTAACTCGGAATATCAAACCTCCTCTCCAGCTGGGTGATCGTACTCTTCAGATAGCTCCCGGAGAGGGCCTTGGAGAAGTATGCGAAGGACAAGGCAGCCAGGAACATCTGGACAGACAGATGGGGAGGGGTCAAACAGAAGCTAGCTCAGCGTTTGAGGCACATGCTTCTCACATTCGATGGCTCCGCCCCTTCTACTTTGTTGGCACCTGGAAAGCCCGGCGCCCTCTCCTCTCTGCGGCCTCCTATTGGTCGGGAGGACATCGGGGGGCAAGACAGATAGAGGGATGCGGAAATAAGAGAGAATGGAGAGGCGGGTGCATTGGGTGTCCAGAAGCTTAGTGGTGGGAACCGAAAACCCAATTCAGAAGAGGTTAGCTTTACCAGGGGAGGTTCAGTGTGATATGAAGTGATTTGACTGGCCAATTCGGACAGGATGAGAAATGTAATTCTCCCAAATTACTGGAGATAGAGATAAAACTAATCCCGCCCCGAAGTTAATGTCAATTAAATGCAAATGACAGCAGAATTGCCATTTTTGGGTGACCTCTTCCTTTAACATACTAATCAAACACACAACCATACGGTAGCTTACAAATCAATGTTTTGTACTGTTCTGCACCCACAGAAAACCTTATGGGAGAAAAGGCCATAGATGTAGGTTGTCAGACGTTTATGTGGAACACTCAAGCTCCACTTCTAGCAGATAAATGTAGTAGAAAAAGAGAGGCAAGCCTTTATGGATAGAACCTTAGTACCGAGACGACAATTCAAATTGCACTACAATTACAGGAGGAGGTCCATAGAAATGCAGAAGATTATTCACCCCTAAATTTACACTGTGAAGGAATTACAGACATTGCAGATTGACAGTGGATTAAAATTACAGACCATGCCGGTAACGGCTTCAATTACATTATGTCCCCAGCTAAAACTAATCCCCTCCAAATAAGGACTAAAGATGAATGGGACATTGGGAGAAACAGTTTCATGCGTTTCACATATGCAGCCCCCCATTGCTGGGGCCTGATCCATTACAGGAGGGAGCGTTACTGTAGGTAACCATAGTGATCGTAACACAGTCATTTCAAGTCGCCTGCCTCCCAATCCCCGTGTGTGGAATTCTTAATGGGTTTGGTATTAATTTGCCTAAGCTGACCCTGACCCAAGCCCATACACCAACCAGAGACACAAACAAATGAAGTCCCCAATTCTGCCTCCACCAAAAAGGCTCTTTGTTTTGTGCTAGCCAGTTGTGTTCCGTCAGCCTGGCCCTCAGATGGTCCCAGTTTCTCCTGAGCAAGGAATCCTTTCGTTAGATGAACGTCGCACTGCCCAATCCCCCACTCACGGCTCTGTTCCACTACCTAAGCCACGCCCCCTAACCCTGACATAGTACACAGATAGGCAGGAGAGCATTTGGTTCACCTCTGGAAATGGAAGGAATGAGATGAGGAAGCCTTCTGTTCCTGATCCACAGCGGTCATTTTCAGTCCTGCACCTCTTCAAACCCTAGAGTCTTTGGCGTCCCCCACGGAGCACACGTGAGAGAGGTAACCAAGAAAACACTTGTGTCTTTACTTTTCCCATCACAATAACAATGGCGGCCCAATTTTCATAATGGGCCGGCTGCTGGATCACGAGGCCTGACACGGCGGCATACTCTGTAATCCAATCGGGTTCCTCACAGTGGAAAACGAAACACACGGAATGTCTGCGTGTGCTCATACAAATTAACGCCACCTTTTAGCAGAACCGAAACCTTTCGCCCAGATGAATAAAACTAAAAATGCAAACCACTGATTTTTTTAACATACAAATAGGTAATGAAATTCCATGCAGAGTTCTATACGGACGACAGTGTGGTCGGGGGACATCGTGGGTGTGGCCTTCCATCAGTAGACTCACATAGGCCAGTACGCACAATCCAACTCAACGATGGACTTTGGCTTTAACCTGGACCACAGTCTACATCTTGCTTTCAGCAGGCAAGTCCGCCATCTCGCTTTTTCTAATATGTTAGCACGCCCAGGGCGATTGGGTCAACAATCGATCTCGCACCGGCAAGAAGTTTCTTTTCTCCCCTTACATGGGAGTTTTTGGTTCCTCAGTGTGCTTGTCATTCTTTTCATCCGTTTCCACTTTATCCCCATTCCATGTATTACTCTGTATAAATGACACAGTAATGTATCGCAACACACTCATGTACAGCACCTTGGGGGTGACTCTGTTGTGAAAGGCGCTATATAAAAATATATTGAATTGGATAGATGGAACTGATAAGAATCGAAGGGTTCGCCATAATAAATGTGCCGTCACCAGCACCACTGTGTCCTGTACCTCTAGAGCAGTGATCATCAACTGGTGGCCCGCGGGCCGAATCCGGCCCGCTGAGCCGTTCAATCCGGCCCGCAACTGGATTCCAAAATTGTGAGGATCCAAAAAGAAAATAGTGGTCCACACTATT
>JAODKN010000063.1:33601911-33615300 GCA_026774425.1 Petrocephalus zakoni
CCCGTTTTGCGGATCTGTTCCGGAGCCTCTGATACCTCCGGGACGGATCCGGTGCGGAGTCATTTTGCTATCTGGGACGGTACCTTCGCTTTTCCATTGACTTCTGGTCGAGTACCAGTACCAAAAGTGCCAAACCAGTTGGGGTACTTCTTTGGTACTTCGGTTCTTTGGGGCATAACTTAAAATGCTTTTGTTGTCTATTGGTCATGCTAATTGCCCGATTCTGAAACTCAATGCGATCGCCGTTTTGAAAAAAAAAGTTACGAACTCAGAAAACAACAATGTAAAAAAAAAAAACCTGCAATCTGGTTGAAACAGTTACAAGAGGAACAGGATGGCATAACAAGAATTTTTTAAAGTATTTTATTTAATATACTAGGGCAGCACGGTATTTCCAAATACAGCGATGTGATTTTGTTATAATAAATATTGGGGTATTTATAAAGCAAAAATTAGTTAACATAAATTTCTCACAAACCTGTCTAAGAGTGATTTAAACACCAAAATGAAAATGATTATGATCGTCTCGGAGAACGCATGCAGCGCTCATGCAAAAGCGGAGGAGGTAAACTTTAAACTGATTTGAAAAACATATATTGGATAATCTATAAAAAGAATAATCATTACAATTGCTAAGATATTTCTCTATGCCAAAGTAAAAATGATTAACCCCCTGCGCTGTCCGTAATGCCCATGCAGAACCGAAAGTAAGAAAAAGTCTGATCTTAATGTAACTCACTAGCGATGTAAGACCTGCATGTGTATAACATGCCATGTTAGATTTAATATCCAACATCCCAGCTCCATACTACAGCCACTGTTCCAATTCAGTACAAAGTGCCTCACCTCACGTTGTGCTTTTATTCAGCGCCGGTACCAGTTTTTACGGCAGTTGAAAACCAACACAAAAGAAGTACCGAACTTTTGGTACTTTACTGAGGTATCAAAAGTACTGTACCAAAAGTTCGGTACTTGCTGTGGTGGAAAAGGGCCCTTTGTGTAACAGTCTTGATAACTGTACAGATGAATTCTGGGCACACATCAGGCTCGTGGTATGAGCGGTATCGGAGCGAAATTGGAGCGAGACAGAGCGACCGCTCCAGCCTTAATTAAATTTTGCGCTCGGCACTCTGACCAAATTCCGCCCGCTCTGCTCCTCTCTCATGCTCTGCTCACATGCTCTGGATTATATGCTTGTCGATGCTCTTTTCCTATTATTTAACGCATTACCCTGCAGGCTTCTTTAAACAAAAAGACAGGATAAATGTGGGCATGGCCTGACTCACAGCAGGGCAAGGATTCATAACAACCAATGACTCGCCAACCAAATCAGAGAGTGTCAGCCAATTGGAGAAGGCCTGGGAGGATTTACGGGAGCTTGCGCTGTGGCGTCACCTGGGGGGCGCTTGTGGCCACCAGGAAGGCGTTGGTCCTGCCGGGGTGGTCGTAGTCATGCATGGCGGCCGCCACATACAGCGCCATCAGCTCCAGGGCTGGGATGAGGCCCGACAGGCAACCGTAGGCATCCTCTGACGCCGCGTACGTCTTGGAGACCGCAAAGCCCGCGCGGCTGTGGGTGATGCCGCTGTCTGAATCTGCCAGGGGGGGCAAAGGGGGGAACGGTGTCAGGGTAGAACCAGGAACTGCATAAGCAGCCCTGTGTATCACCACTCATACCACGCATTTGACCTGGTGGTCAGAAAGAGTTACTACACTAAATATTAAATAAATGTGTCCAACTATCTAGCTACGCTATTCTGTCTCTACTCCCTAGCTATTTATTTAGTTTTTGGAACACCTGAGGGGGGGTAGGGTGCCAAAAGAGACTTTTTGGTTATGGGTCCAGAAACGACAAAGCCACCCCTGGTCCCGGCATACCAGAGTCACTCGCAGAGCCGTGGTCGCCGACGATGCTGGGGAGGCCCGGCACAGCCTGCGTGGTGAGGTACCAGACAGCGTGCAGCACGTCTGTGGCGTGGATTCTGTTGTGATCTGTGGGAATGCGAAAAAGATGCCAAGGTGTAATACATGCTGAGGCCACTAGATGGGAGTGTTTGTCTCAGAAAGGGGTTTGACATGCAAGCAGACGGAAAGTCCCTGCAGCAGGGAGTGGGACTATTAAACAGCATATAGAGTGAAAGTCTGGGCGATTTGTTGAAAAGGACAGCACACCAGAATAGTGATAGCTTATTGATCCCCATGGTGAAATTCTGCTTTAGCCTTCCCCGTCTGGTTCTCCATGAGCCGCACAAGCACATAGAGCATCCAGAGGAGAAGGCAAGATAAGCCAGCATACAGGAGCAATTGGGGTTTAGGGCCTTGCTCAGTGGCCAGCTACGGGACTCAAACCAGCCTCCTTCTGATCACAGGCTCAGAGTCCCAACCCGTTGCGGCATATGCCTGCCCCAAGAGACGGGCTGTGTTGGCTGGGAACTGAACCCAGGTCAACCGCTTTGAAGGCAGCTATGCTAAGCACGATACGAGCAGCACTCTGGTGATGATGCCAAGTTCAGTCATAATTTTAGAGCTGTGATATGAGACACGGCAGAATGCGTGCATCCTTGTTGGCACCAGATCACTGTACTCACACGGGATGTCTCGGTACCCGCTCTCCAATGCATGAAAGTAGTTCATGAATTCCCGCACGGGGATCTTGAAGGTTTCAAAGAGGCCCATGTCTTCAAAGAGTCTGTAAGAAGCCTGAGACAAACCAAGCCCCTCATTAACATATCTGCATCTCATTGGCGCACATCAAGCACAGGCCCTGACAGACCCTACGGCAGGGGTGGGCAATCTTATCCAGAAAGGGCCGCTGTGTGTGCGGGTTTTTGCTGCAACTCACTAATTAGGTTACTAATTAGAGGACTGATTGGCAGGCGAGTCCTCACACCTGGGTTTGAACAGCTGACCTAAAGGTTATTCCAAAAACCTGCATACACACTGGCCCTTTGCAGATAAGATTGCCCACCCCTGTCCTACGGCCTCGATAACATGACGGTTTCTCATTGGTGAACATCAAGCCCCAGTCCCATTTGCCTCTCTACCCTCTGCCTATTGTTCTCAATGTGCACTAAGCCCTTTCACAGTTCATGGACTGTGGCGATTGCAGCTCATGGCTCTAAACAGCAGATGGCGACATTGCCTGTGCTTCACGTGGCTATTGGGGCCCTGCTCTCCATAGTCAGAGGCACACTGCTTTTTTTTGTTAAACCCCCTCTTTTGTGAGACAGCCGGCCTGGATGAGTGAATATTGCATTAACAAAGGCTCTGCACCCGGCCGAGCACGTTCCAATAAAGCTAACAGGCCACCTACGATGCACTGGGTCGCAGACACACAGATGCACCCATGCATACAAACGCACACTCATACTCGCAGACAGTCCCTCGCAACACCAGCAGGAGGCACCGTGGTCACAGGGCTAAAGTTATCATAGGCAGGTGGAAGGTTTTTAGAGGTGTGTGCTTATTTGGTGGGGGGAGACAGGGGGGGTCCTTTGGAACCTTCAGGTGGATTCCTGCTATATAAATGAGAAGGAGCAGATGCCCCCAAAATAAATAATGTTGCTGATGTGCCTGTAATGGCAGCTAAATGGACACGTGAAGCCAAATCGGGGGTCCCCCCCCCCCCACAGGTCCACTCCCCACCCACAGGGCCAACTGACATAGGCTACACAGCTCCCACCTGGCTGAGGATGCAGCCGCATGTGCCGTTGGTCTTCTCCACCAGGCTGAAGATGGGGAAGTTCCAGTTGTTCAGCTGAGCCATGAGGGGGTCCAGCCCATCCATCACCAGGGGATCAGGGGCCAGGATGGGTTTGTCCTGGCCGTGGGGGGGGGGGGTGGTTAGTCAGCCTTGAGTGGCAGATGCTTGAACTTCAAATGTAACCAAAGTCAGAAGAGGCAGCAGACTAGAGTGCCAGAACACTCTTTTAGCGACTAGCTGCTAATCTGCAGCTAAAAGTCCCTCAAGTGACGCTTATGAATCACACAGTGATCAGCTGCGGGGTCTTGGGCGAGGGGGGGCACCTCCGGGGGCGCGAGGGGGTCCAGCAGGAGTCTGTCGGGGCGGTGCGTCCTGCAGAGCTGGAGGTGCTGCTCCTCCCCGTGCGGCTCGTCGCCGTCACTGTGGTGGGCCTCGTGTGAGCTCTCGCAGTCTGGCGACGCTGCCGTGCCATCGTCTGGTGGGCACGAAGAAAGAAGCGGTCCGGATGCGGTTAAGACACATTCGCGATGCAGTCAAGACACGGTCATGATGCAGTCAAGACACGGTCAAGACGTGGTCAAGACACCGCTCTGACAGACATGATCTATGCAGACGATCGTTGATGTATCCGATACACTAAATTTTAATTTTGCATATACCATCCACTATTTTACTTATCTTTTTCTTAATATTTATATATTTATTTAGGATTGCACAATATTCCATTCTTTCAGGATTCTGTGTACTGCACATTTTTTAATTGCTTTGCACTTATACAAAGGTGTCTTTGCACCTTGTCAGGTCTGCCCTAATGTAAGTTCCTCGGTGCTCTAGGTGCTTTGCCGCAGTGTGCATAGGAATTTCTCTCTGGGATCGATGAGGTATATCTTATCTGATCTTAGGGGATAAATTGCTCAATTTGCATATGGCCAAACCCTAATCCCACGATTGTGTTATGAAAGCCCTGAGACAGGAAAGACAGAGATATGGGACACAGGCAAATGGGCACTTCCCTCACCAGTGCGACAGGTCCTGTCCCCTCTGTCCATCGATCCGCCACCATGGCTTAGTTTATTATAAGGCCTTCCACAGCTGTCAAAAGGGCAGAGGTCAGAGGTCAGACAGAGGGGCTGTAACATCAGTATCACACACGTAGGGCCCTGCTCGACTTTTTGCATCCTGTGTGAGGAACACAGCGGTGCACTTTTCCATCACAGGGTGAAAAGCTTCAGGGTTCAGCTTTCGTGTCAAAGACATCTGCGGAAAAATGCTCTGTAATGAAGGCTTTATGCCAGCAACATTTATAACATTTAACATGCAAACTGACATAAATACTTCTCTGATCTAAACTATTTATTTTTGGAGATTGTTACAGTAAATCTAGACATACATTATGGAAAACTGACCTCTTTGCTCAGAAGGCACAAGGTCCCACCAACCGTGCCAGTCGACCGGGCAAAGACCTCAGCGAGCTCTGAGCCCTACCTCATCCCCAGCTTCATCAGGGGATGTGATCACGTCCCCTTTCTCCCTAACAAGTGGCGATACCAAAAAGGGGTGCAACGGAAGGGCCCGGCACAGACAGCAGCGGCATCATTTCTCAGCAAATAAAACATGGCAGAAACTCCGACAGAAATTGCTCTGGCCTAGCTGTCTGAAACAGGTGTGAGACATTTTCCAGGCATTTTCGTACAACAGAACAGGTTTCCTGTCATTACGGATACAGGGGAATGTTAAGAAACACAGGATTTCCATCGTTAAAGCGCAAAGCCATGCCTGGAAGCCAATAGGCGCAATTAAAATACTTTGCAAAAACCTGCCCCATATCATAAAGACCCATAATTGCTGTATATGACTCCCGGCATCGCCCGAGTCACCTTTTTTGGAGATGGGGTGCTTTTAAGTGGCGGGAACAGAACACAGGCCAGATCCACATGCACAGTCACTCCTGCATATGCAAACATGCAAGACAGAGAGAGTTAATGTTTAAGCAAAGCCAGGACCGGCCTAAGACATAAACAAACTAAGTGGCTGCTTAGGGCCCAGTGGCCACCAGGGGGCACCCTCTTCCGATTAGCCTGTCAGGACGGGATGGATGATTGCTATTGACAGCTAGGTTAATCAACATGGCTCCGACAAGGGTTCCGCTGGCGCTTGAGTGTAGCAGCCAGCGGACGTTAATTGTGGGAAAATGGCTTTTGCACAGTGCAGGCCTCGGGAGGGGGGGGGGGGGGCTGCATTGTAAAGAGTCCCTGTGATGCAAACTCCCCCAGGCCCGAACCCCATAAACACTGGCTGCGATCATATGTGCACGAACGCGGTATCTCGGCCCACAGAAATATTACGAGAAATGAGGGCCATTATCCCGGCAATCGGAGAATGAAAACAGGGCCGGCCGTTTCTCAGAATTCCACGCGCTCGGCCGGCCCTGACCGCGACAGAGGGCCCATCCCACCTTGTTATGCTTTCCCTCTTAATTTGCCGCAGCGTTCTACACCGGCCACACTTGGGAAGCCGGCCAGCAGATCCCGGTGCTAAAATGGCCATTTTTTCCCCCGTCTCCCGGAAACCGGCCCGTAACGATCCACGCCGCATCACCACTGCATATCAGCAACTCTCTGTACCGCGGCTCACTGCTTTCAGACACTCGTAATGGAAAAAATTGCCACATAATTCTCATAGACTTATAAATAAGTTCAAGACGATGATGAGGAAGATATACACAGGAACACAAAATTCTGGTACAAATAAACATTGTTAAGAATTCTTGTTGCCAAAGTACAAGCATTAATCATCCAAATAATCTGTAGGTGGCTGGGCCATCTAGGACTGTGGAGATATTTAGAGTGTGCACTGCAGTTCGTCCTCCTGAAGGACAGGTGGCGCTGTCAGTATGCATTTAAAGCTGTGACGAGTTTCAAAACAGCTCAGAATCAGAAGGCTGGGTCTCTCTCCCTCTCATTGCTCTATTCTTCTGCGCATGAGCAAGTGACGTGATTCACCTAATTACGGCGTCAGACTGTATTTAGCCGTTCACACAAAGACCGACTCAGCTACACAAACGAAGGCAAACAAACCGTCGTGTGATAAATGTGGGGCTGACAGTGCCACTCGGGCAAAACTTCATATCTGAGTTGATTTAAAATAACATGTCACCCACCATCTTGCAAGGTGAAGCTTAAAAAAGGAGGTCTATCAGGGGGGGTCATGGTGTGCTGGACTGTGGCCCCACACTCCCACTGAAGCAGGATCACCCAGCTGCAGTTTACCGTGCCTCTATCTCTCAGAAAGCACCTCTGTTTACAGAGCAGGCCGGACCAGGTCCAGGGAGAACTCCAGCATAGATGTTGTAAATGCGTGACCGGGTAAGGGGGTGGGGCTGTGTGTGACCCCCCCCCCCCGAGCACAGCTTCAAAGATACCCTTTTAGCTCCTTATCAGTTCTATGCGTCCCAGTGCACTTTGCATGGAGGTGAACCTGTTAACCATTTTTATATTCACAATTACATTTCCTGTAGGCTTAATTTCACAGTAATTAGATTACAACTCGAAGTTAGACTGCAGGAGCTGCGCCACCCGCAGGTCAGGGCTTAAATTGTTGTCGTTACGGTCATGGAATTGGGTCCTGGAAGGCTGCTCTGTCTACAGGGCACCGCTTATCCTACAGACCCGATTCCCACATCCAGACCATCCTTATATCACAGCACAAGACCAACCTCTACCTCCCGGAAGCACCTTCATCAATGGAACTCCTAGTCTGTGGAATCACCTCTCTGCCGAGCTAAGGGCTGCTCTCTCATTTTTAGGGAGGTACATCACAAATGAAGGCTTCCAGTTTAAACACCTCCTGTCCTACAAGACTGTTGCCTAATTTACTGATTGTTGCTCCGCCAGCCATGCAGTGTATGCATGTGATTCAGGCCTCAGGATCAGTAAGAAGCCCCTTCTCCTCTGTGTCCTGGGCCTCTGCAGTCAGGCCGGACGTCAGCATGACATGTGAGCACAAGTCGCAGAGCCAGGATCCTCAAATCCGCACAGAGCACAGGTAGATCAGCCAACCATTGCTGAGATTCCAACAGAAGATGACCCCTCCCATTCCATAATAACACTCACACACTCATCTGTAGTTCAGGCACAAGTTTAGTGTCCTTCCTGGGAAAGCTGGACAGGTTATCTTATCCTCCTGGTGTCCTCACTCCAATTTTTACTGCTACGTAGCATTAATTGTTATGTCAACTACAAATAATTTGGGAAGGATGATTCAAAGCAGAGCTGTCCTTCAAAAATTAATAAATATAGCAGCGATTTCATGCTGACTATTTAGTATGCATTGCACTTATTTATGGATATAAACCCATTAGTGAAAGGGTTGGATAAACGTGGCTCCCAGCAGTGGGCCCAGCTGAGGCTGAGTCTCTGCTCGCTCAGGTATCGTATCCCCGGAAAAGGTGGCGAGCATCAGGCCGTGGAGAAATGTGAGGTGTCAGATATGAAGGTGGGTAGTTTGTGGTGTGAAGTGCGTTGCATAACCCGTTAGCAGGGCAAACCAAGGCAAACATAATTTTACAAACCACTGGTTGGACAGGCAGAACTTTCTGGAAGGTTCGACTAGTCTAAGGACACATCCCATCCTCTAGCAAGAGGCAAAAAATAAACGTACCCAAAAAAATATTTTCTTTAATATAAATGCTGGACACATACTCCCTGGGGCAAAAGAGCAAAGTATTGAATAATTAATCACTTTTGGCAGAAAACTGAATATAATTAGCAAAGACTGCCTTATTTGAACCAGAATCACTAATTTGGTCATACAGTATATTAGACACATTCTCAGCCGTAATGTTCTAAACAGAGCAGTGTGATACTGTACCTGCAGGTGGGGGGATCAGGTGAGTGTGAGACTGTACCTGCAGGTAGGGGGGGGCAGGTGAGTGTGAGACTGTGCCTGTGGTGGGAGGGGGGGGCAGGTGAGTGTGAGACTGTACCTGCAGGTGGGGGGGTCATGGGCGGGCTTGATGCTGGCACTGCGGTCGCGGCGAACAGGACCAGGCTCGATGGTGGGCAGGCCCGTGGCTGAGGTGGTTGTGGTCCAGGTGGATGAGATCCTTCTGAGCAGCCCTGGAGGCAGGCTCCGGCGCAGGCGCTGCGAACGCAGACGACACAGCTGAAGGCACACCCTCCACAGCACAGCACATAGTGTCTCGCTTCCCATTGGCTAATCCAGGGTGTGACTGACAGCACACTGTAAGGCCCGCCAAACACAGCTTTGGAGGTCAGCAGATTCTGACATTGAACATGACCACATTAATATTTAAATCTCTTTCTGAGCCGAGGGCCGTTGGAGGTAACAGCGAGAGCTTTCCGGAGATCCTGCACTAGAGGATATGTCCTTAAAGTCCTGACTTCTTGTCCTGCCCTGAATCCGGTGGGTGGTGAAGGCCGGCCTTGGTCGGGCCGGAGGGCCGTGGTGGAGACAGAGGTGTCCTCCTAGACATTCAAAGGTGTCCCATCTCCGGCCAACTGGAACATAACCCTGAAAAACCCGGGGCATGCTTCTCTACCATCTGTACTCAGACCCTTCCAAGCTTGATAGCCTAGCCACTGGCACGACCGTGCTTGTCTAGTGAGCATCTGTTCGGATCGAAAGAGGCATATTTGGCTATCGGATCCATCCCCAGCCCCACTCTGCTGGCTGCGATCATTCCTTAATCCCCCTAAAAGTGCTTTGCCCTCATATGGGCTTTAACGGTGGGAGCCCCAAGCTATCTGATGACTTTTGCTCAGGGCTGGATCAACAAAAGTGGAAATGACGCCATGGGACCGGACCCGGTGCCTGTCAGTCACGGCCTTCTGGAAAGAGCAAGCTCAGTGCTTTCCCGCCGCCCGATAACCGCTAACTAGCAGCCCCCTTTACCGCTGGCTTCCCAGAGCCATTTAGGCCTGCGTTTGTAATTAATGAGACTTCTAGGTTCAGAAGTACAGCTTTTCCAAAGCCAAGCTCAGGCCGAGTCTACAATCTTGCCAAAAAGAGTGACTTTCTGGACAGCTGCTCACACGGCATCGGAGCTAGTAGGCAGCGAGTAGGCAGCTAGTAGGCAGCTAGTAGGCAGCGAGCAGCACGGCGAGGCCACTTAGCGACCCAGGAGGCCGCGCATGTGAGACGGACAGGGACCCGCTTACGGGCCACAGGCCGCTCCCAGACCTTCTCATTTTGGCTTGCTTTAATTCTCTGCAGAACCGCAGTCTTTCCTACCCCCTCGACATGTGCGTGTTTTTTTCTTCTCAGATCCACCGTGTTGACACAGCTGTGAAAATGAAAGAAGAACTTTCACTTAAGGAACTGGCACTCAGAATCCAAGCCCCCCCCATCCCCCCCCCCAAATCAAACTGGAAAAACACCTTCATCTGGAGGGGGGCGGGGCAGCCGAAGAGGTAAGGGGTCAGGTACCCGGGGACTTCGAGTGTAAGCAGCCACCTCGCTTTGGCACGCTCCGCACCGCGGAGCCGGCCTCGTCCCTAAACGCTGTCATTCAGTTTGTGACAAGCGGGGGCCCCTGGCGGCTTCGCGACCCGCGTCCTCAGGATGGCCGAGAGCCAGACACAGGGCCGGGAAAGATTAAAGGGAAAAACACGGAAAGACACTCACCGGCCCCGCTACCATTATGGCCGCGGAGCCGCCGATCCGGACAAAAACGCACTGGGATGTGTAAATACTTTGTCCCCGACCGCAGGCAGGCATTCGCTCTCCTTCATTCCTTCTGAAAGGGGTGAGGACCGGCAACGGCATGTCCGAATAATGGGGGGTGGGATGTGGGACATGCAGGTTTCTCAGTAAAATTTGTTCTTTAGACATTCAAAGCCAAGCATGTATATTCATGTGCTCAACTCTGGCACCGTCGTCCAAATCGAGGCGCGAGTGAGGAACGCTCGGATCGGCATTACGGGTCTTGCTCAGGGGCGCCGTGGGGATGCGATGTCTGAGCATGAGGTTTGGACCCACACAGCACAGGCACACAACCCAAACCTACTGAGCCAAAAAGTCCCCTGGAAAGAAGGAGATGTCGGTGATGGAGCCACGGGACAGGGTGAGCAGGGGGCAGGGATTGGGGGGGGGTGGGATTTAGGCCTTCCCTATTCAGGGGTGGGACGGAACGTGGGGGTCTGATGCACAAGCCTGCTGCTGTTACTGCAGGTACCACGAGACTCCGTTCTGGGTTATGGGGGCAGATATACTGAAACAGGGTGGGAGGGAGGTTCCAGAGTCTCGAGTGCCCCCCTCCCCGGATCCTGACTGGCACGAGGCCGATAAACAGCTCTCCGGGAGCTGGTGTGGTTACCTTGGGCAGGGCCAGCTTCTCGCCGCGCTCGGGCCCGTCCTCGCAGTCGGAGCAGCCGGAGGTGTCGCCGAAGGAGCCCTGGGCGCTGACGCGGGGCTGGTGCAGCGGCTGCAGGGTGAGCTGGGCGCTCAGCAGGTTGCTGACGGCGCGCAGGGAGCTGCAGGTGTGCGGTGGCAGCGAGGGGTCCGCCAGCAGGTCTGTGATCAGCCCGTGAGCCTCGCCCATCACCGCGATGTCCACTGTCACGCTGGTGCCCGACAGCTGCAGGGGAGGCAGGACAAGGGGTGGAGAGAGGGGGCGTGAGGTCACCTCCACCCGAGTCGCCAAGAGACTCGACCCGAGACCCCTGCATGTGTAAGGGTCCCCACAGAGGTCTGAGTGGGGCTGGGCTACAGGAACATCGGCCCCACCTGAACCCTGATGGCTGTGGGATGCCCCCTCCCCTGTCAATCACAAATTCCATTGGCTAATAACAAGGTTGGCCCATCTGTATGAATTATGGTCCCATTTACGCCCGCCCACCTTAAAAAAAATCCTAGAATCGCCCCAGCCAGCAAAGAGGGGGAGGAGAGTACAGGACCAGGGAGACGGCCGTCTCTGCAGCTCGGAGTTAACAAAGAGTGACGTGATGGCTGCTAACTGATCTAAAGAGACAGATGGGAAGTCTGGAAGCAACGGCGAGCGTTTGTGTGAACAGGGCGGGGCGGCGTGCGCCCGCTCGCGACCGGTTTGGGCCGGTTCTGGCCCCGCTTTCCCGTCTCCGCAGCTGGAGGGACATGGAAGACAGAACATCGCTTTGACAGGTAGCAGCTGCCGCTGGGCGCAGGGGCATATGGCTCTCCCTTAAGCACTCGCTTCGCACACTCGCGCTCCGTGCCTCACAGGGAGCCAGGCGAGCGGCTCCTCTCTTGGCCGACATACAGTTCTGGGCCCCTTTTGCAGACAGGAGAGAAACCGTCAGAAAAACTGTGCAGATGGCTGCCGGGCTGTCCTTCGAAGATCTTTGAAGATCTTCTCAGACGACAGGGCCATGACGGCTGGAGTAATGCCTGCACTCCAGGAACAAAGCAGGGGGAAAAGCGCAGCTCACGGCCGTACCAAGAAGTGAGGTGCTGGCACGCAATGACCAATCAGGGCGCAGGAAGCCCCTCACCTCGCATGCCAGCATTCCCCGCTACATTTGCTCTTCCTCCTCCTGCTTCTAAACCTGAGCACCAACCCGTGAGATGGTACAGAAGCAGCCGTTAAAAAGCTCTTTCTAGAAAGGTCTCTTAGTAAACCCACGTGCCAGCAGTTCCTGTCAAAGGCCCCGCCCACATCCTGCCAGCTGGACTCGTCCTTCAGAGGCAGAGCCGATGACATCACTGGCCCACGTCACCGTTACTATGGGGGCCACGGTGCCGGGCACAGTAGCTATTATAAGAACATTTCATTAAAGGACGCCATCTCCCCAGAGGAGGCGAGCAGGCTCCCTCCGTCTGCTGGGCATCTGTGCTCCCTCCCATTCCCCGACATTGGGATATCTCCAGCAGCAGTGAGTCTCTCCTACGCTAATGGTCACGTGACGCCATTGGGAATCAGTGATTGGTCGGGAGCCGGCTGCTGAAAATGCAGGGGTTCACTACCGTACGAGAAGGCTGGAACAACAGCGGCTCTTTTTTGAGAGGCTGCGTGAGCGCTGTGCAGCCAGGCAGTGACAGTACCTTCCTCGCATTCTTTTAATTTGGCCGCATTTCCTGCAGGTTCGCCGCAGCTTCAGAAGTTGCAGCTTGGCTGGAGAAGCCTGAGGTCCCCCAGGGCCAGAAGACACAGTGATGGTCAGAATTTGGGAGGTATCCAGACCTTAGCGGGGGGGAACCTCAGTCTCTATCTGTAGTACCCCCCCCCATGCCCTCCCCAATGACACTCTGCCAGCCCAAAGGCAGTAATCAGGTCTATTGTTTAAAAAGAAAATTCACAGACATCCCATAATGTTGCACATTTATTGTTGCAGGGCAGGAACACCAAAAAAAAACAAACAAACTTTTTTTAGATAATAAAAGTAGTATGTGGTCCGCAGTGAGACAGCGAGCATTAAAAATCAGAAAGGGACATAAGTGGGAAAGGCTTTATTAATATCTCTGCACAGGGAGGCAGTCCTGGCAGGGAGCAGGGAGCCGCACATGCAGGGATAAAACTCTGATGTTTCACAGAGCTCATAAACTCCACAGATCCTCCCAAAACTCTGCACATGCAAACTGGGAGAGTCCTCTCCCCAAGGTACGGGATTTGCAAAAGATTCTCACTGGGGGGGGGGCGGGCCGGGGGCGGGGGGGGGGGGCCGGGGGGGGGCGGGGGGGGGGGGGGGGGG
>JAODKN010000063.1:33658009-33682904 GCA_026774425.1 Petrocephalus zakoni
GAGGCCGGACCACCGGCGACGGAGGAGGCAGCGGAGGGGGACCCGCAGGCGACAGCCGAGCCGGAGCCGGAGAGACCACAGGAACAGGAGGCGGCGCCAGGACCGGGACAGGAAAAGGAGGCGGCGCCGGGACAGGGACAGGAACAGGAGGCGGCGCCGGGACCGGGACAGGAACAGGAGGCGGCGCCGGGACCGGGACAGGAACAGGAGGCGGCGCCGGGACCGGGACAAACGCCGGAGGAGGCGCCGGAGCGGGACCAGGAACAGGAGGAGGCGCCGTAGCGGGACCAGGAACAGGAAGAGGTGCCGGAGCGGGACCAGGAACAGGAGGAGGCACCAGAGCGGGACCAAGAACAGGAGGAGGCGCCGGAGGGGCTGTCACGTCCATCCCCGGATCCGTCGGGGGCGCGGTAGCGGCATCATCTCCCGGAACGGACGGGGGCGTGGCAGCGGCACCGGAGACGGGCGACGCTACGTGAGCCGGCAGCACGGAGACAGGCGGAAGTGCCGGCAGCACGGAGACAGGAGGTGCAGCGGTGCACTCTACTGAGCGCGTTGGGGGCATGGCTGCGTCTTCACCCGAATAGTACGGGGGTGTGGCGGCGCCGTCCCGGGGACTCTCCCTCCGCCTTGGCACCGAGCACCCTCGGTGCGGACGGGTGTCCCCCTCGCGGAGGGAGACGGAGCCCACGCGTAGCCCTGCGGGTCTCTGGGATGCAGGCAGCGCCGGCGGAGACGCAAAGCGGTGCGGGGGACAACCGGCTTCTTCCTCCAGGCAGGCGAGGCGGCGCTCAAGCCGCTCTGTCGCCTCGGCCCATGAGTATTCCTCCTCGGTTAGGAGTAGGCCGTCTCGCCAAAAGTACCACTCCCCCTCCCGGACTGGGCTCTCTTCCGGATCCTCTTCGTCCGGGTAGCTGGGAGGTGCCGGCTTGCCGCCGCCGGGTCGCTTGTGGAGGGCTGGCGGGTCCGTGAGGAGCGGGATTTACGACCCATAACTGCAGGCTGTAGGGTTTAGCCCTTCTGAGGGGCGTTTATTTAGGGTAGACAGGTTGAAACAGGGTGAACAAAAGACGGGAGCGAGCGTGACCGAGGACGGGAGGATTTGTACGAGGGGAACGAGGGGGCGTGGCACACAGGAGGATCTGACGGGCAGGGCATGACAATATTTTACTTCAACCTAAGTCAGTGGATTGAACATCTACCAATTCCTCCAAAGATGCTCACTTTCTGTGTCACCATATGACTGCAGCTACATGACAACGCAGCTCGTTAGCATCCACACTGCCGCCCGACATCACGCCCAGCGACTTTCCTCGAGTTGACTTTCCTCACTGACTGGCATCGGAAAGCGTGCTCTTCTCAGAGAGTCCAAGAGGGACATAGAAAATTGCAGGAAGCCCATCAGGATGTGTCACATGACCTCTACGCAGTGTGAGGGTGGCATCAGGGGAACCAGCTGACTGCCACACAGCATTCCCACAGAGCTGTGGCCAAGAGTCACAAAATTCGGGAGACCAACCGTGACACATTACCTGAGGCAGCTGAGGAGAGCAGGGTTATTCTTGTTCTCTGGTTGTACTTGGACACTTGGAAATCAAAGACTGCATTTGTATTACCATTGCCATCATTACCATAGTGTTCTGTATATAAACTTCACTTTACCTGTAACTACATATTTCAGCTGGAAGGAAGCAGGCTTTTATGTATGACCCCTGGGGGGTCAGAACTAGACACAAAAAGGCAAAGGTGAAAGGGCTGATATTAAGGGCTACATAAAGGTAAGGCGAGGGGGTCACTGAGCCCTAAGGAGAGAGGGTCACCAAGCCCTAACGTGAGGGGGCCACGGAGCCCTAAGGAGAGAGGGTCACTGAGCCCTAACATCAGGGGGTCACTGAGCCCTAATGAGAGAGGGTCACTGAGCCCTAACATCAGGGGGCCACTGAGCCCTAAGGAGAGAGGGTCACTGAGCCCTAACATCAGGGGGCCATGGAGCCCTAAGGAGAGAGGGTCACTGAGCCCTAATGTGAGGGGGCCACGGAGCGCTAAGGAGAGAGGGTCACTGAGCCCTAATATCAGGGGGTCACTGAGCCCTAACATGAGGGGGCCACGGAGCCCTAAGGCGAGGGGGCCACAGAGCTCTATGGCGAGGGGGTCACCGGGCCTTAAGGGGGCCACTGAAAGCCAAAGGGTTACAGAATGCTAACAGGAAAGGGGTACAGAATGCTAACAGGAAAGGGGTACAGAATGCTAACAGTAAAGGGGTACAGAATGCTAACGGGAAAGGGGTACAGAATGCTAACGGGAAAGGGGTACAGAATGCTAACAGGAAAGGGGTACAGAATGCCATCTCTTTCACCTGAACATTTGTAATGCCCGCCTTGAAAAATTTACCATATTTCTGCTCGGCATTGTGCACACAGAGTCACACAGCGATCACACCTGACATTCAGGCCGACATCTCCAGCTCAAACAAAACCTTCTTTTCATCCAGCGACGGGGGAACTGTTCCCTCGTGAAAGTGGATGGTCGTTACGGTAAATGTGTCATCTTTGAGTAATCCAGTCCTCCATTCCGAAAAGCACGTTGCCCAGGCTAATTGCCTGAAATGGAAACTCCAGTCCGTAACTGGAGAATATGAATGTAGGGGCTGGCTGACCTTCAACCCGCTCATTTTTTTCAATGGAATACCTAACCACCTGGCAATAAGGGCAGGGCTAATGAGATTACTTTCCCTACTCCAAAAATGTCTATAAATACCACCTTCAAATATGGGCAGTCTATAAAGACATGGCCCACGGCTGCTCTGTGTTCACCTTTCGATGGCTTATTCTTTAATGTCTGTTTAGAAAAAGGGCTTTTATCCCGCATACCGAAAGGCGGCCATTTATTCGTGTTGCCATCACAGAGTATGGCACCATCAAACAGCCAACTGCTGCTACGGAAACTGCGACAAGTGATCCATAAATGCGACCACTCCGGCTAAGTGCGGACGTGTGCCGCTCCAGCCTTCCTCCGCTCTGTCCCTCAAGCTTAATGGGAAACACCTACGGTGTAGGTATTTTAAACAAGGACTTTTAGGGGAATGGAGATACTTCCAAAAGGGAACCCCTTTTCTCTTCAGCTGTCCCACCAGTAGCTAGTGCACCTAAAAATATTTCCCTGACAGTTTGAAAACTGCAAAGCCCACAAAAAAACCACTCCAGGCCGTCTCAGAAGGCATGTATTGTTACAGAAAAAGAAACGATGGTCTTAAGTAGACGAAGAAAACCCACTAGATTCTCAAATTCATACACTTCTCCAGCCCAACATTAGTCAGGGGAATGGAATCGAATCCTGAAAAACGTAGCAAAAATATTACATCTTTAATGCACAGTACAGGTTTAAGGAAACCACAATAGATGAGTTTTGTCGACTGAGATGAGAATCCTTCATAATTTGGGGGAAAAACATCCACCGGGAATAGGGCATTTTCAGCACACTCAAAATAAAAAAGAACAAAATGAACTTCCTCGTTTATTGAAATTTATTACTACTGACACATCCATGGAGACTCGTCCTGGGAGTGTCAATACTGAGCGATCAGCATTCAGGTTATCCAAGAAGTAACTTACAGCAATTTACTTGGCAAACGTACAGACACTCCCTGAGCTGCGAAGCTGCCCCCTGAGTGCCTGAGGTGAGGCCCCCTTACAGGCACTTGCCAGGCCTCGCCTGGCACCCCGCAGAATGCGCTGCAGGCCGTATTCCTGCAGCTCAGCAGGTGATATTAAGCCCAGGTGTAACCGAAGCTACACAGTGGGGAGAGTGCAGGCCACGGGCCTCATTACTGCAACCATCCAGCGCTATTTCCTCAATGTTTTCTTTGAACTTGCGTGTAAAGTGAATATGTATAAATTGGCCCCATTTTCAGCCTAAAAACATTTATGATATTGCTGTGGAAACGGATGTAAAAATATAATCACTCATTTGTTCCTGCAAAAAAAAGGAAAAAAATCAATTTTGGTTAAGAACTGGGCTGCCAGATTAATTAATCCTCTAATACCTTATTTGTATATGATATACTTGTCTGACATTAGTCTGTACATTTTCTTAAATTGTGAAACAATCATTTATTTTTTTGTCTTGTGGGCAACGGGCTGCCCTTCAGCAAAGGCTAAGCGTGACACAAATAAGAGGCGGGAAGCCAGACAGCCAGCCAGCGTCATCTTACAAAACAAAGGGGAAAGGAACACAAGAGGCTATACTGAGGTGGAATTAGAAACGAAAGTATGGAATCTCGACTCATTTCTAGTCATTTTCCTCTGAAAGCGGTTTCTTTATTAGTGCTCAAAGGCCCCGGCCAGCTAATAAAAGTACCCTCAAACTCTGTGAAGCCGTGGAGAATGTACCGATAGGTCACCGCCTCACTCGGCCTGCCCGCTTCCTGAGATTGGTGGGGGTGCACCAGGAAGGAGACCTCGATTCTACTGCTCTCTGAAATATCCACAGCCTCTCAGAGCACTGGCCCCCACAGACGGTGGCTCTGCGGTGTCGTTTTACACCACGTGCGGCCAAGACGAGCTGGCTGACCGCAGGCAGGCCCCCTAAATGAGCCCTCCCCCTTACCCAACCACCACACCCCAAATTAACATTTGTATAAAACAGCATGCTGGGAATTGAAAAGAAAACACAACCACCTCCTATACGAAACTACTACTAAGAAGAACCAGGAACAGTAATCCAGTTTTACTGCATAACTTTTAAAAACAAGCCTGCTAGGGAGCACTTTGTTATCCACTTTGTTATTTGAATTATTAAAGGTTCTGGTGCTTGATAATACCTGACTGGGGCAGAAAATTTACCTCCCCTTTAACAGCTCATGTCTGGCAACATGACCCGCCCACCATGACAGACAGACAGACACCGTCCAGAGGAAGATAACCTTTACAACTGGGTAATCTACTGAAGGCTGGGGAAAACAGGCCATATGGTGAATTAAAAAGAAAACCCTTACAAAAAGCAAGATATCACAGGTCTCTCTCTGAATAATGAGCCAAAGGTGTCAAACTGATTACTGATGTATGGTCTGTTTGGTTTCTGAGCATAATTAAAAGGCACTTAGGATACAATGATCCCCTTTATTCACTTACTTTTTTAGAGGATCGTCACGAATGCCGAGAAAATGCAAATTCCTAAATATGAACCAGAGTTTAATCCGCCTTGAGCCCCCCCGGCAGCGGGGTTTATCTGCGGGTGGAAGGCGACTTTGATTAATTAAACCATTCAGATGGCGTAGTTTTAAAAATTAAGCATGCCGCCTGCCGAAACTGGTGAGATCTCCGCCTGGTCCTGCCTCTCCGAGCAGAGACGCCCCGTGTCAGGAGGCAGCAGCGGCGACACTTTAATAAGTGACAGGTGGGCAATTTATAAAATTACTATGCAAAACATAATAGAACCATTACCGTAATTCTCTGAATGGAAGGGCTGGGAATTTTTTTTAAAACATCTCAATATCTTGATATATTCTGATAACACCGACTAGAAGCATGAGGGACGTGAATTTTCCAGAATCTGCTTTCTGCGATAAATCTGATAAGCAGACTAAATATATGACACGCCATTAAACGTGTAATTTCGCGCTTCTGAACTGCTTCTGTAAACAATCTGATTACAGTAAATATTCTGTTAGAATGCATACTTCCTGTCAAGAAAACAGACTTTTGCCTTTAAACCTTTAAACTGTTGTGGTGCGTACACACACATATATCAAAACATCTTATACACCATGGAAAAGGCCTATGCCGCTTGGGAGAGCCCCCCTTCCCACCCAGCAGGGTAAGTGGCTGAAAGATTGGTGGTTAGAAAGACTAACTTTGCCATGTCACCTTTGTTTGCGGGGAGCCTGTATTGGCACTGGGTATTTGGCACCCTGTGCAAAGCTCTCTCAGTACGGTGGTGAAGGCTGAACCTCAGCACCTCGACACCCGGTCGGCCCCTGATCTGATCTGGGGGCCAGGAACCCCAGCACCCCCCCCCCCATTTCTCATATCTGCACTGGAAAAGTGCCTTTGCACTGCAGAGGCCTATGTTTGCGTCACGGCGCAGATAAGCCCTCCACCACTAACCCTCCAGGAATTGTGGAAGCAGCAATTTTATCAGGAAGCAAACCGTGTCCCAGCAGCACCTCTTTGCCTGCCTGCCAGCCCCCATGAAATGCTGGGAAGGCACGAGGGTCACCACTGGCCTTGGGGTAATGTGTGTGTGTGTGTGTCAGGAATAACACTGTGATCTTATACCGCCAATTTTGATTGAATATTCTTTAGGATTGTGGTCACCAGCAGTCGACTTTACTTTGTTGAGCATTTTCAAAATTTTCTACAGTTTCATGTTTTACTAGACCTATTGAGAGGCTTGTACTTAACCCCACATGCACTGGGCCACCCGCTGCCACCTTAGTGTGTGCCTGAGAATGTCGGAATGCGGGAGGATTCTGCGTTCCTCTTTGCTGGTGCTTGGAAGTGATCATCGGAGGGCCAGGATGCTGCGGGCGGGCGGGGGAGATCCCACTACTGGAGTGTGGGTGGCTTACTCCCAACAGAGTATCTTCAAGTGCTGGACCACAGGACCAGCAAAATGAAAACCCACCGTACCGTCTAATGCAGAAATAATCAAAGGTAAGACAAGATGCTCCAGCGCGTTCCCCGAGACACAGAGGGAGGCAGACACATCGCGCTGCACAGCCGTCTCGCTTTCATAATATTACATTTCCCACAGGGTTATGTAAGAAAGATCAAACCCGATTACTTCCAAAAAGCCAGCACTGCAGCAAGCCAGCTCATGAATAAACTTAGCATCAGTATTTGTACAGTCCTGCAAATTGTTCTGCTGACACTTAGTTGCTTATAATCTCCTAGTAAATGTACCACGCCTTGTGCAGAGGTGGCACGGATCTGAACCCGTGCGCCTGTCATTCGTGTTCGTGAAAACTGCCACTTAGCTGGTTTGGAAAGAAGGGTTTGGGTCCTGACCAATCAGAGGGAAAGCCAGGACATGACATTAAATAATGATAGAGAGCAGGACCGGTACGGATAAGTATGATATGGATATGTACGATATGGATATGTACGATATGGATAAGTACGATATGGCTATAGAAAAATCCGGGTTAAAGTCTCCCAGACAGAGCAAAGCTCCCTCCCCCCAGCTGCACAGGGGGGATTCTGTAGGTCTAATTAAGACAAGCTCCTCGTTGGAGATAAAGTGGCATCTGAGGGCATCATGGCGGGATAGCGGTATGACCCACTGGACTCACGCGTACGAGGGCCTCCCCTGAAGCATGGCATGGGGGCTGCGGGCGCTCACCTCCTCGGCACCAACACCAGCTCTGACGCCATTGTGGAGAGGTCACGCTTTTACAGCCTGGGGTCAGGCACCCGGCGGCCGCCTGCCACCTGCTGGTGGCATCGAGGGTGGCCTGAAGCACTAGCTGCAAGTGACATCGAGAGTGGCCTTGTGCCGTACCTGTTTCTGACAGCGAGAGCCGTGTGGTACCGCGGGTAACTACAATGCAATGTAGTCAATGCAATGTCACGTGACCACTTTACCCAGAAATCTTTGCGGCAAGCGCACTGTCATTTCTAATGCTGAGATAAACTTTTATGCACACTTCACTTGAACTGAGGGAACTAATTATACAATAAACCATCCGCCCATCATTTACAATCGCTACTCCAGTACAAGGTCTTGGAGAACCTGGAGCATATCCCAGGAAGAAGAGGACACGAAACAGGGAAGACCTTAGAGACAGCAGCTCACCTAAACATGTACTTTTAGACTTTGGGATAAGCTGTGCAAGCAAGCTGCAGCCATACAGCGAACAGGAACAGGAAACTAACCCATAACCTCGGGGGTGTGAGTCCATCTAAAATTACAGGCATTATGTTGTTTTGGGAGGACAAATTATCCCCCACATCAAAGATCAAGTCAAAAGAGATGCCCTGTACATCTCATTTAATCCACAAAACAAGCTGGCAGAAAGTAGGCTACCAAAAAAAAAGATTTTTCCATCTCACACAGCTGCCCCACAAGGAGAGAGAATTAGGATGGAGCAGAGATATTAACTTAGAGGCTGTAGACTTTCTGAACAAAGAGTTCATCTAAATAGCATCGTTACAGAGAATGAGATGAGTCTCTCTTCACAGGCAGGATCCAGGGCTAAAATAAAACCACAGAGATTAGTCTGGAGACACGTTTAGATGATCATCTTGTAAGACACAGGTAGCTGTATTAATACCACTCATTCAGAGAGAAGCTGCGGAAGTGGTTTGTGAGTCGTGAATGGGGGGGGGCATTAAACTGAGTCCCCCCCCCCCAACCTGGCAGCACCTGCCTGTTAGATAAAATGGCAACAGGGAAAACAGTGAATGGAGGTGAAAACAGCCCCCACAGAAGGGATGAGATGGGGGAAAATAGGGCAGGCTGACGTGGGTCATGCACATTCGAGGACAAGCTGAGTGGCGTATAGCTTTGAACCGCATTATTCCGAGGACCGGCGTACTGTTCCGGAAGTCGCTCCATACCACCACCACCCCCCATCGCTGGGGGATGACGCGACACCACTATTTTGATCCGTAGTCCTTTCTGGTAAATTCCATGCTGCCCGTTACTGGGTGTTCTGTGAGCTGGGGCTTCCAGCATGTCCTGAGGAGCCTCAGGCAGCAGCCTCTGGCCAGGAGCACGCTCCAAAGCCACTGTACCATGTCTAGGATCTGAAGAACAGCTCTTCAGCTGATGAAGAAACTTCTTAGAACTTAACAGCAGATCCAGATGTTTTGGTGGGGCGGGGGTGGTCCCTACAGATGACGTTACTAAAGTCTTCCGGAACCTACCAAGTATCATGATGTAAGGGGGGTGCATCAACATTCCCCCACCCCATGCCCTTCTCGAGGTCTGGCAGGAAAAGTCCTGGAGGGACCACAGGCACCTCTGACGTCTCCTGCAGGCATTTCATTGTTCCTGAAACTGAGCTGAAATTAACAAATATAATTCACTGTTGTTCTAGACAGCTTTTATCAGATGGGCATGCTCACTCAGGGAAAACATAAACACAACTTCTCTTTACTATTGCCTCTTTTTCCCACAGAAAAAATAAATGCTCAATGTTTAAGTGCATGTTCATTTCGACTGGGCTTGGAAAGTCTTTCCGCTGGAAACGGCAACTGGACGGAGAAGGCTTTCCACCAGTATCTCTGAAGCGGAACTTTACTGCGGTCAGTAAGAATAGGAGACCAGAATTGATTTCTTAATATGAAATAAAATATGACTTTTCGTGCAGGTGACACCAGTATACGCATATTAATTAGTGCGCCAATGTTTGCATTTGAACCAGACCTCGTATGTAACAGGCCAGTATGTCCGGCTGAGCATAGCTCTCTTTAGCTGCTTATATTTTAAGTTTTATTAAGCACCATTTACTGAGTCAGACAGGACAGGAGTGACATAACTGATTGTTTCTATAATTCATATACAAATTTGTGTGCCATTTTTCAGCTGCCATGAATCTTCAAACTATGTATCCTGGCAGGGTTGCTTTGGGGGGGGGGGCACCTGTGGTGTATCCATCACCACACCTGGTGTATCCATCACCACACCGGTATTAAGTTGCCGGCTCAAATTCGCAACGTGCAACATTGTAGTTGAGATTCTTCTCTGGTGTGAAGACGGGCTGCACAAAAAGCCCAGATCCATGGATGCTGAAGGTTACGCTGTATGTCTCCCAGGGGGTGGGGGCTGCCTTGCCGATGAACGATTGCTCAGTAAACAGTCAAGCCATCGAGCAGCGGCCTTCTGATCACGGGTACAGTGTCCTGAGCTGCAGAGCCAGATGGCGCCCCGAAATCACGTCGTCCGAATACGGATGAACACTTCAGTCTTATGTACATTGGGTGAGTGATAGAAATTTAAAGAAAAGCTAATCTGCAGCCCATTTTAGAACAGATGAGGAAGACAAGGGCAGGACGAGTCAGCTGGGGATAGACAGTGCAGGCCTAGGCTGTCAGAAAGGTCACACTGCCAGGGCTCCTGTGAAGCTTGTTAACTCCCACATGGCTGTTAATTGACCAAATTAAAGATAGTAGAGCCAGCTAGACTTATAGGGGAAAGTTTCAAAGAAGGAGCCTGGCTTAAGACCCTGGAAGAAGGGAGTGTCATTGTTTTGGTGTTTAAGTCTGGCTTTTCATCCTTTTTAAGTTACTCTCAGTCGGAGCTCTGGTCCTGGCTTCTGTTTAGCTTACACCGGTAAAATTCCCTTTTCAAAAGCAAGTCTTTGCATTTTAGTGATTCTCAGAGGAAGAAAAAATGACGGTAGGAGCGTAGTTTGTATTCACAGAGGGAACGAACTCGGGTTGCCAGCTTTGCCGCTCCGAGGTAATTATCGAAGAGCAGTGTTGAAGTGATTTATGAAATGCGTGCAGTGGGAATGCGTGTACCCGTCAGTCACGCCTGGCAACCGCAATCACGCAGTATCAGCAAGACATCCGGACCGGGAGCAGAAGAATGCTTAAGCAACATGCCTCCGTCAGTGATGTGTTCAAGACCATCTGTTCCGAGATTGAGACAAGATCAAGACTCATCCAATTGAAGACCAAGTCAAGACCCATCTCAGCCAAGACCAAGACAAGATCAAGACTTTTAATTAAGACCAAAACAAGACCAAGACAAAATCCAGAATCAGATCAGTGCAGCCATATTGGAGCTATATATTTATTTATGTAATTCCAGAAGACCCTATTATTAAAAAAATGTTAACATAGAAATAATAATGCACATATTGTTACGCCCACGGGGGCGGGGAGCCCCAGGTGTGACAGATCAGGGGTCAATTAAGCGCACCATAAAAGACGAGTTGCTCCAAATGGCAACTCGCGAAGTATTGTGCTATGTCTACCAGCCTTACCGAGCAATTCTCCGTCTATCGTCTCCCGATTCTCCCTTACCTCTTCCGTGTGCCCTGTGTTATAACCTTACCTGCGATCTCCTCCTTCCCCAGTCCGACTCCCGTTCCTGAGACTCCCCGTCCTGCCGAGCCCGGCCCTTCTCGTCCTCCTTCCCCTATGTCCTCCAGTCCCGTGTCTCTTCGTCTGACGGATCTCCGGACTCTCGACCTACCCCTTCTGGCCTCGACTACGACTCCTGCCTCGCGTATTTGGATCCTTGCCCGAACCACAGCCCCGGACAAGGCTCCCTTACCAGCGATCGCCTATCCTCTTCGTACCTGTGTGGGAACTTTGTTTGCCTGTTTACCCCGGCTGCCGGGCACAATAAAACCCCGTTCTCCCTGCACATCTGGATCCTGGTTTCACTCCTTTGCCGTGTATAAAAAATATTTATTTTTTTCTCAGTTATTTTTTTATTACACTATTTGCATGCATAACATCTTTTTCAGTTTCTCAATAACGTTTAAGTACAACACTTGGATCTAAGAAAAAAAAATCTATTGAATGCTTTTAAAACTTGTTAGCCTAATGTAAGTAATGTAAGTAGTAATGTAAATAAGTAGGAATGCATTTTTAAAAAGACAGTAAAGAAGAGTAAATCCGTTAATATTCTGGCTCCCATTAGTGCACAGTGTGGTCTCAAGATAAGACCCCCACTGCTGAAAACACGCTCAACCTCTATCCAAATTGGATGACATCAGACGAAGCCCACATTGCTGCAGTCTCCCCATTTTCCAGCTGTTATGCACCTCACTAACTTTACCGACAGTAACTGCCGTGTCTCTGCGTTCCTGCTTTTACCCATCTGAAGCTGCCCAATGACGTTATGCTGCTGGGGCAGCTGGGAGATGTAGTAAAATTTAAGTAGCGCTGCTACAAGAGGACAAAAAATTAATTTCCACATACTGAAAGGAAAATGGTATATTTGCATGTCCATTCAGATAATATGTTTTGTAATATTTCGAGACTTATGGCCAAGACCAAGGCAAGATCAAAACAGAATGGGCTCAAGACCGAGATGAGATCAGGTCGAGAGACTGGTGTCGAGACCAAGACCGGATCTCAAGAACTCCATCTCTGGCCTCCATCCATCTCTGCACATGTTCAACATGCAGGTTTAGGAAGGAGAGCCGCAGAAAAGCCGCACAACCACAGAAAAACACAAACAGGCATGTGACTGCAACTGATTTTACATGTTAACTAACTGGAAAACATGTGATTACCTGGATCGGGCCTGTGGGTCGTGGACTCAAAACAAGAGTGCTGATTGGCTGATGGGTGGGGGGGGGGGGACTATGGTGAGAGAGGGGACACCCAGTAAGGAAACATTGCTGCTTGAGAGAACTGGTAACACCTAAATTTAATTCAGTACTGTCACTTTAATACATATGATGACATCACCCCATTGTATGTAAATTACTGTTGAGCAGAACATATGGAGGATGCATGCTGTCTGTAACCACGGTACCACTGTGGCATGTGGACCTCCAGGGCTTCATGTCTGAAGAAAAGGCGATCATCTGACCTGGAGTTGTATGGTTGGAGTGTGTGATTTGCCAATCACCCTCATCGTCACCACCCACATCTGGTTTCTCCAGCCAATGGGTCACCATTGTCACCGGGTCTTTAAGGGAGACGTGTGGCCTGACCATGAGCTGGGAATGCAGTGCGGTCAGAGACGCCATCATGCTTCGCCTCAGGCTTGGGGGTCCTGAATATAAGCAGCGGCATTACCCAGAATGCACTTTCCTCTGTGGGGAGCTGATCACTGGGGATCTGGACTAGTTCACTCTCAGTTCAGCTCTTTAAAAATCAGCAGAACCAAGTGAATGATGCGGCACATTATCTGTGTGGACTTCAGTTAATGACTTTCATGAAATATCCGTACAAATCCATATTTCACCATAAGAGCCATGTGTAAACCTCAAGTCTGGGTTTTTCCCGACTCACGTCAAGCCATAATGCATGACTCACCAGTGGAAGATGACCAGCACCAGTTCTTCTCCTGATGTGAGGAGATATGGCACCCAGGGAGGACAGTTTTGTAAGCATGGGTCATCAGTAGGGGACACGCCTCACAGACCGGAGATCCTGTATGTATGGCACCATGTCCACTCAGCTCATTCCAAAGAACATGGCCACCTCACAAAATACAGCAGTGCTCTCCAACTATGGTCCCAGAGAGCTACTATCCAGTAGGTTTTTTATCCTACCCGGCTTCTGATGCTCCTGGTATTTGCATGAAAACAGGTGTGGCTCATCACAAGCCAGGCAGAACAGAAAGCCTCCTGGAAGGTAGCTTTCCAGGACCGGAGTTGGAGACCCCTGGTCTACAGCGCCTCGCTAATGGCTGTGCAAATGGTGAGGCTTTTTAAGAATAAAACTAAGAACAAATGTTTTAAAGAAAAGTACAGGTACATGAATACCACCAGGGGGCTCCTAGCTGAGACCAGGCGGCAGCACACCTGCCTGTAATTAAAAAGTCACCTAAAATGGGCTGAGCTGAGCTGTGGTCATGAGTCACCAACCCCCCCCCCCCCCCGCACGTAATGAAGCCATGAGGCAATTACATAAAGGATGGGGCTGAAATACAATCATTGAAAAGAACTACACATTTAAATTCAGACACAGGACAGTTAATTTCATCGACTTAGGTTTTAATCCAAAGAAACTCTTACACCTATTCACAAGGATGGATATTTTACTGGAGCATTTCAGGTTAATGTCCTGGTCTTCTCCTGGATCTACTCCCTTTAAAGTCCACGTTGTTAATGACTTTGCCACCCTCTGCCCATAAAAATTAATGCATTTAATAAAAACAAAAACAAACAGACAGAAAGCATTTGCTCATACTAAAACAGATGTGGAATTCTGTAAAGTCACCCACAGCAGTAACAATAATTAATGGAATAGTCCCTACAGACACTTTCTGAGCCTTCAGCTTTTTTGAAATCACGAAATTGAACAATTCTAGCAGCACTGGTCCAATTGGACACTTGCATGAGGACCCGTTGGGGAGCAGGGTGAGTATATCAGATATACCCAGAATGCCTTGCCAGAATCCTATGGCTATCACCATTGACAATGTCTCCATTGACACTCCCTCTAAATTACTGGTCCCCATACAGGAAAGTGTCCCTAAAATATACCACGAAATACTTATCAAGTTACAATCAAGCTGCAAACAGACTGAGATTCCCACACAGCTACTCATTAACTAAATCACTATTTTATATATTGTTTCCAGCAACAGAAATGGTCTGACGGTTAACTGAAGTGACTCCCTTATCAAATTTAGGGAGTAAAGCAATAAAACATTTCACTTTTGACAAGATTTGCTGATATTCTTTATAACTAGTTCCAGATAACATCAGAAAAGGCCGATGGAAGGTAACAATGGAGAAACTGTGACGTATAGATACCCAAGATTTATAGCTATAAACGATCAAGCAACCAAATCTCAGCATTGTCTCTCGGGTGCTGAAATAGTCATTGTTTCTGCTGGCACTTTGGTTTTGCTCAGGTGAGGAACAGCTGTAGATGGTCAGAAGTGGAGCAAAAACCCAACATGTATTATTACACCATGATATCAAGCATCACCTTTAATCACCGCGTCCATTTCCCCTGTCAGGTAGAGGTTATGATCTAACTTCACACCAAGACAGACTACAAGGTCTCATCCATAAAAGCCCAAAGCCTGCCCCTAAGGCAGGAGATCTCCATCTACCTATAAAGACCTGTCAATGATCTTCAGAGACCAATAAAAGAGCTCCACCAATAAACCACCCCCGTTCCAATGCAGCCGAACTTCGCTCACCCAGGCATTTCTGTCACGATTCGAGCCCTCAAACCCACCCCCCCAGCCTGGAAAAGCATGAATATATACTGTATGAAACATTATTAGAACCCAGGCATATTTTGTTTTAAAGCAGAATGGGAGAAAAGTTAGATAATTAAATAATGTTACTATCGCCCTGTAAAGTGGGTAAATATTTGGAATATTTCCTATCACTCTGCACCGTTCACAGTGAAAAGAGGCTTTAATAGGGAGCAATAAAAGTCCCATTTTGTAGGTGCTGCTGCGTGGAGGTACCACTTCTCCACGCGCCAACTTCCATCAAAGTCACTGACTGTCCACAAACTGATGCTAAGCTCTAACCTGCATCCTTTCACCAGCTTACTAATGACACCAGCTAAAGCCATTTATGATGTATAATACTGTATATCATTGGTAGCATACAGCTTTGATGGTGGATCTACCTGAGCTCTTATGTCGATGTCTCTGTGGTGATGTCCACCACAATCCCTGCCCCAAACATCCCTGGGTTAGCTGACATTCGGCTCTTTCAAGGTTGCTGACAAGGACTTCCCTAACATATCCACGCTATCTGGTTTTTCATTATAATTACAATTCGTCGCCATTACTCTTCATTGCTGGCAGTCACTCTTACAGGCCCTATACAGGCCTTATGGCTCTATACTCCAGTTTCAGACCAGACCAGAATTTTTGCATTGAATCGTCATTGATTTTGTTAATTAAGTGAGCCAGACAGCTGCCAGCGTGGCACAATGGAATACTGGCATGTTGTCGAAACAGCCGCCATCATTCAGACAGCATACCGTAACATGAAACTATAATTCTGCCTGCAAATCATTGTGTTCCTATACATGTGTATAACATCAGTCAGACACATATTTAAATGTGACATAGTAGATTAAACTTTCAACATTGCCACTGGGCTATTTTTAGTTGTAAAGAGAATACAGAAAATTAAATTTTTAAGTGATAGTACTGTTGCCATACAAGGAACATTCTGTAACAAGTCCATCCATTGGCCAATGAGATTCCACTTTGTAATTAGTTCATTCACTGGCCACTGAGATTCAAACTGGTAATCAGTCCATCTATTGACCAGTGAGAATCCACTTTGTAATGAGTTCATCCATTGGCTAGTGTGGTCCCAATTTGTAATCAGCCCATCTATTGGTTGGTGAAATTCCACTACTTCTCTTTATTACTGCACTGGTATCAGCGAGATGGAGCTCTGATGTAATATGGTTTTATTACTCCTGTAAATAATGTATGGGTCTGAACCCCTGGGCGGAGGGTGACCCAAGTGGTGTCACTCGAGCAGCGTCGTGTCCAGGTTCTCCATTCCGTCCCCATCTGTTTATCAGGAGCTGAAGATCAAAGGAGGGAGATAAAGGAGAAGAAGTGGACCTCAGATGAAGGTTATGCCAGGAGATGGTGTTTAATCCATTAACTGTGTTGCGCCTCTTCTCCCTTGCAGAGATACAGTAACTGTCCATTTAGACGAGAGAGGCGAGCGCATGGCACCCGAACGCTACATTTACCAGCCACAACAAATGCGCAACACAACAAGGAACATTTTCTAGTTTCAAGTTCTGGTGGCCCAAAATAAAGACAACAAGATAAAATAAGATGGAACATTATTGATCCCTGTGGGAGAAATATTTTTGCCAAGATGCACAGGAATTAGCATGACAAAAGATAATAAATATGTAAAAGAAAAGCAGTTCAGTAATACAATAAGCATAAAAGTAATACATCAAAGAATAAATGGTGTATATAGTGCTATGGTGTATATAGTGCAAAATAGCTAAATTGTCTGCTCGCATTGAGTTTCTGTATTTGCTTGTCCTATTCGAGGCCATGTGGGTCCGGAGCCTGTCCTGGAGGTTATAGGGGCAAGGCAGGGGGCCAACCTAGAATGGGGCCCCAACCCATCGCAGCGCACACTCAATTCAATTCAAATTCAAATTCAAGTCAAAAAAACTTATTTATATCTTGGGGGAATTAAAGGCACACAGGGCAGTTTTACACAGGACACACTGCCGTGGCGGGTGCAGGCTGAGGATGTGAGGCAGTGCTGCCTGGGCAGGTGGAGGCTGAGGACGTGAGGCAGTGCTGCAGGGGAAGGTGGAGGCTGAGGATGTGAGGCAGTGCTGCCAAGGCAGGTGGAGGCTGAGGACGTGAGGCAGTGCTGCCTGGGCAGGTGGAAGCTGAAGATGTGAGCCAGTGCTGCCGAGGCAGGTGGAGGCTGAGAACGTGAGGCAGTGCTGCTGGAGCGGGTGGAGGCTGAGGAGGTGAGGCAGTGTTGCCAGAGTGAGTGGAGGCTGAGGAGGTGAGGCAGTGCTGCCGGAGCGAGTGGAGGATGAGGAAGTGAGGCAGTGCTGCCGGAGCGGGGGGGCGTTAAGGAGGTGAGGCAGTGTTGCCAGAGCGAGTGGAGGCTGAGGAGGTGAGGCAGTGCTGCCGGAGCGGGGGGGCGTTGAGGAGGTGAGGCAGTGTTGCCAGAGCGAGTGGAGGCTGAGGACGCAAAGCAGCGCTGCTGACATGTATCAGTATTGAAAGGAGGCATGTTCCGGGGGCCTGACAGCAAGGCTGATTTCACTCTGACTGACAGCGCTGTCCTCTGGCACCCTGTCACTGTCCCCTTCTGATCCGTCACCCTCCCCCGCCGTCTGCATCACGCCGCCCCTGTCTGTCTGTCACGTGCATTTCCATCATTGATTTCTCACTCTCATACGAATCTGCTCTTCTGCCATATGACTGTCATGCCAAAAACAGGCAAAATCCTCAGCGACAAATGCAGGCTGATTTTGCTCTTTCAGAAAGTAACGCTGGTGCGGGGCACCTGAAAGCAACGTTGTGAACCCTACTGCTCTATGGTGCCCCCTGCTGGGAGGACATTTGAGGACTGTGGAGAGCACAGAAAATGCACATTCAGATTGGACGAGTGAGGAGTGTCCTCACGCCATAAACATGGGCCTTTGCGACCAGTTCCTGCGGAGCCATGTCGACTGTCACAGTGTTATCCAGTAAGCTTTCAGAGACACCATGCAGGAAAGCAGCTTAGAAGCTAGGCTACCGCCACTGTACGTCTCACTGCCCCCACCCCCCATCATTTGTGAGTGCTGACGTCTGCTCGGCCAGCTGTTTGACCTTGTTTTTGGGTCGTAAGAATGACTTTCTGTAACCTGTTAGCCAGGATCGATTTCCACACGGCCATAATCCGCGGCCTGTCCGTTCTGCTCCCTCTTACCCCACATGTCGGAACTCGTTCCGACCCCCCTGCTGTGAGCCACAGATGGTCTGCATGAACGGCCCAGTTTTCAGCATCAGAGCACCTCTGCACGGACCAGAGCGAGTGGCCGTTGGCGCCGTGTTCTCCGAACTGGAGCACAGACACTGTTTGGCGACATCCAGCCCTGGGAGACCCTTCCCATCAGTGGCCCCTGCTGGCCGTCGGTCCCATGCTGGGTGGGAGAGACGGGCATCCCCACTACAGGCTTAGTATGTGACGTGTCTGGCAAAGTACCGGACAACAAACTTTTGGCACGACGGTGGAAGTTGTCCCCCCATCGACACATGGCAAGCACACGGCAAGCTTAGGCAGGATTAAACTTCCAAAGATCTTCGGGGGGGTTGGGGACGTCTGGCAGGTTATTCATGCCGTACAATGACATGTTAAAGAAGACCAGGCCTTTCCTGATGTTTCTCCACGTCTCTGCCCGACTCTCACGGGCCATGAGCGGTCTGAGCATGACGTTAGAAACGGATCACAGTGGGTAAATCTATCTATCAGCACAAGCCAAGTTTGTCTGGTGGAGGTCGCTTGTATCAATCACTGATAATCCATGAATCCAGAGGGTGGGGGACCAATATTAGGGGGGGGGTTACCCCTGCCCAAGGGTCTAGCAGATCTATGTCTGTGACTCAAAAAATTGTGATCGACACAAACAAACATGCAGAAGAAAGAAGAGTAGAGGCATGGAAAAAAAATTCCAATGGCATTTCCTTACTGTGTCTGAGCATCCTTCACTACCCTGAGCTATGACGCTGTCATGCCATTAGTGAAACAGCCCATGCTTGGCAGGGGGTACAGACTTTATATGGACATTTTTTTTTGTAGTCCTGCACTTTTTTTTTTTTTTATTTATGTATTGCACGCCATCTTGCCCATAGGACAATCTGAGGGCTTTCCCAAGGTAAACTGTGGCGACCTGCCAAGAAACGCTACGAGGGGTTCAGTGCACTGGATTAGGAATGGGAATCTCCTCTTTGTGAAAGGAATGGACACGGTGAAAGGGAGGGTCAAAGAAGAAGGCAGGGCCCCATCCCTGCAGAGATCAGAAACTATAATAAAAATCTGGCAGGTGTGGACGTCTCTGATGCCCTCATAGGCTATTAAAACGCTCTTCATAAGACCCGAAGGTGGCACAAGACTTTTATTGTTCATTTTTTGGATATTGCTCTTGTGATTAGATATATCATTCATAAGGAGCTGGCTGTAATGCAAGTATGTCACGCAATGACACAGAAGGACTACGAGACCAGATCCCTCTGCAGCCTCAGACTCAGATTAGCGAGTAAGAACTCAGCATTAAAATTAGAAAACAATGCAGGCCGCTTCCATACGGCAGCACGGCAATACAATGACAATTTAATTAAAGCGGTCGAGACCTCGTCCCCCCTCATTAATAGGCAGCCATTCAAGGAATTTAATATCGGTGTCCCAAATCCCCAAGGCTTTGGTCGCCCTGCTTGAATCACCAAAACCTTTCCTCGTCACCTGTGCCTCCCACAAGGATATTAATGCCTTTCAATTTGAGATTAAAAGACAGACAGGGTCTGGTTTTAGCACTATGGGTCAATCTTAGAGAACTTTCCAAAATAGCACCTATGAGATGTTAGCATTTGGGCCTGACGGTTCGCAGCCTAGGTAAACAACCTTTGAAGGTGGCCCCCTACAGTCGTCTAAGGGCCTTTTGCAGGCCTGCCCTGCCAGGGGTCGCTTGGTCCCGTGCCGGAGCACCTTGCAGCTTACTTGATTAGTATCAGATCCCAGAAAGAGGAAACAAGACTAGCAGAGTGTCTGTTATGGCGAACATTATGTAATAAAGTTCACATAAAAAAAATTAACAATGTTGGCATTACAGTAACATCATGGCGAGACCTGGTTAAATAGGCCAGAGCATTGAATCAGTCAATATAAAGAAAACAAAGTTTGCAGACAGCAATAATTTGCTTTGATGATATCTGGGAGCTAGGAAAAGTGTCCTGGATTCAAGAAGATCCCCCAAAGGAGATGCTGGCACATGCACATCCGGATTTTGTTGGGTCTGACATGTCCCTGGATCAAAAATGGACCAATGTTGTTCTGACATCACCTCATTGGTCCATTTTTTCTAATTTTCAAAGTCACCTGACCTGGGGCAGTACGGAGCTGACAAGACAAGCCTTGCATTTGTGATTAGAAAGTTTCCAGTTCAAGCCTTGTCATTATTATTTTTATCATGGTGAAATAAAGATGGTCCCTTATGTCACTCCATACAGCCTTTGCGGGTAAGCGTGTCCCTATGATTTGCATTTATGACATGTCACTTAACAAAACGCAGACACAACGTAACGGGTACTTTGGAAATCGGTCCACATTGAGGATTTAACAAAAAATACTTTATCAAATGTGGTGATGTCATACAATGAAAACTGTGTTTTGGTTATAGGAGTGAAAGGCAAGGCCCTCCCTTGTTGGCCCAGGGACACGTCAAACTCACAGACAGAAAGCACTCTCCTGTGGACGTCTTGGCTTTGAGGTGTTTATGGCAACATGCTGAAGTAACGGAGGCTGCAAACTCTCATCGGCGGCTCTGGGGTTGGCTGAGAGCTTTAGCTAATCTGCAAACAATACCAAAAGCCACAGGTCACTCATCAAGATTTGTTTCCAAACCCAGCATTCGAGGAGCTGTCAGGCTTTGCTGCTTGAGTAAGGAGAGAAGAGGAGTGAACTTAGAACATGTGAAAACCATTTCCATCCCAACGCCCGTGCTTCCCTTTCATCTATTAAGGTTGAGAAACGATTTATTGGATGTCAGGGAGAACTGTTTCCTACATCAGGGCTATAACCATTGATGGATTCATCTTGGGTTTTGACCTCTTGAGGGATGATCCCACTGGCAGAGGAGGGACTTGGCTGCTGTGATGTTTCACTGGGCCATACGGTGCGGGTCACCTGTTTATTTCACAGGCCAGTGTCCACAATGTAACTGAATCCTTTTATTTTATAAAGTCTTGTGCAATTACAGCTGTCTTTTTTATAAGAATATTAAATTTACAATCCCCATAATGACCATAACAAACCAAGCAGAAGAAGGTAACCCTTATTGACTATTAACACGTTTGTAACTGAAGCAGTGGTACTCGAACCCGTGCCGATAAATCACTCACCTCATCAACAAACTGACACTAGACTAGGAAGGTCTCCTGTAAGGCTATGTAAGCTTTTTCTTTTCGAATTTGTAACCATTACATTAAAAATAAATTGTTTTTTTAATCTAAAGCAACGTACATTGAGAGTGCAGGGTCAGTCAGTCCCCAGAGTGTTTGGGGTTAAGGGCCTCGCTCAGGGGCCCAACGGTGACATAACTCTGCCAGCCCTGAGGTTCGGGCCACAGGCATGACATGCTGACCTTCTGAGGCACACGCCGCCCTGTAACCCAGAGTTACTCCCCATGACGAACTGGAAAACTGCTCCAGCCTGAACTGCAGGACATCTCTCACTGTAATAAAATGACCAACTGTAGATTAACAAGGAGCATAAATGATACGGTCAGTGGAAAGTCTTACTCTCCCTAATTATCAGCAGGCTGATCAGCGATATGTGCAGCTAATTATAACAGAGATGTCATTTTCAGTTTCACCACATTACATCCCTCGATGCTTCATAAAGGTGTTGGTTTGTGTGTGTCTGTGTAGTGATAGGAACATATGTTACGTAATGAGGGCATAAAAAATGATGACTAGTCAGAGACGCACACATCACTGGAGACACTGCACTCCGCTTTTTCCCTTCCAAGTCTGGTGATGATCAGATCAGATCAGGATGGGTGGATGGATGGACAGACAGATAGATGCTGTAATAATCCCATGGAAAATTACAGATGCTGTCATGCTTCTCAAAGTTCCGCCCCTCATAGTAGCTCAGAAAAGGTTAAATCAAGCACACCCCTGCTCTATGGCGTGTCTCCATGTGTATGCGTGTGTGTACGCATGTGTGCGTGCATGTGTGTGTGCATGTATGTGCGCGCACATGTGTGTGTGCACACGCATGTGCGCGTGTGTGTGCGCGCGCGTGTGTGTGTGCATGTGTTTGCACGCGTGTGGTCAGCCACCCATCTGTTAGCACCATACAACCTCGGAGAGTCCTCCCAGGGGCCTTCAGGAACCCCTTAGACAGTAAGTGTCGCTACAAACAGATAAAGGAGGCGGGCGGCTTCCCATCATCTGCTTCCCGTCAAAAAGCCGAGAGCACGCCAGAACATTTTATTTGTTATCAATTTTCATCTGTTTTCTGAGTGTAGCTGGAATGGAGTCAAGGATTAATCACATTAAAAGGAGAGTCAGCGGGAAGGCGGAGAGAGAGAAGCTGCCGGGCGTCCGTGTGCGTGCCTGACATGTGCATCTGGCGAGGGAGCTTTGGGCCGACGATGACATACTCAGCGAGGGCCTCTCGCAACGCTCGGGCAGCAGGATGCCAGCTAACGCAACCAGAAACAGGAACCCGGGCCTTACGTCAAGAAAAATGGGACTGGATAAAGTGGGGCGGCGTGTCAGGGAAAGCGAAACAAGCTGTTTATTTAGTTTGCGTCTGTAAGAATGAGAAGGCTGCGAGATGGCGGCCCGCGTCCCGGAGCCTGCCCTAATTGCATTCAGGCTCGTCGCCGCTCGGGTCTGGAGCGCCTCGAGATGACATTCCGCGCGGATTGCGAAAGCCGCCCGGCCGGCGTTTCCTCCGCCTCTGCTCGTAAAAACATCATCGCCTTTCATTAGTTCCTTATTTGTGGGCATGGCTGACCATAAAAATAAAAAATAATGAAATAAATACATCTTTAAAAAAGTGAGGCAGGCGCTTTGCAGGAGTGTCGCACCACGGCACGCTCTTTAACGGCGTGTAATGGGGCAGAGGTCAGACACCCCGCGGGCACACCCCGCCTGACCACAGGGGGCACTAAAACGTGCGTTACCCAATGCAGACTTAAACCTGGAGATGGAGCAGGGTTATGATCCAGGGTGGTTTTCCCTTTCCTCACCTCTTAATTGCTTTAATTAAGTTGTTATGCAATTGGACACCTGGTGATCAGGCACTAATTAAATGCATTTCCATGAGGACTTAAGACATGGACCCCAGAGGTAAGTGAAGGTGTGTAAGTCAGTCAACTTCAGCAAATAACGGTTGGGACCTTTGGTTAAAACCTAGGATGGTACAGGTTCCCAGTGTCTCCATTACAGTTTGAGGAGAGGCTTTATGGCCGATCCATGTGGGGTCCTGACCAGGTAAGCATCTCACAAGAAACCCAATAGGCTCCTCTGTCCCCTTTTGGGTGGAGCCAAAGATCTGAGATGATAAGTGGCCCTTGAGTGATGATTAAATCACAGCTGGGGTAACTGAATGTTTGCACACCATCGGAATAGACCAAGGTAAAGATCATCACTCTGCTCAGTCGTTCTCTCGCCAGCACCGTTCCATCCTACAGAATCCCAGGGCGAAATCAGCGCATGTACTGTGAACCTTATTCCGTGATGTCTCTGGAGACATTTAGGTCTGGAGCAGAGTGAACGTCATGACGTCTGGGAAACGGGGCGTACCACGCGCGTGGCGGGGAGGGCAGCTGCGGCAATGAGTGACCAGGAAGAAACTACTCACTCCCCCTGTGGGGGGGGGCGACGACGACATCACTTCAGAATGAAGATCAAGGCTCGGATACCAGGTGGCAGAGTATTTAGCTGCTTTTTTCCCTCCATTTTGAATCCTGTTCAGAGGGAGCTGTTGAAAGAGGCCTAATTCTGACTGCTTGCTCTCAGCAAGCCAACACCCCCCCCACCAGCCAGTAGTCATGTCACATTCCTCTTTTTCAAGAGTAAAATGCTTACTGTGTAATTCAGGCCCATTTCCCTCAAAAGGACTTGCAATTATTTCAGAGAAAAAATTAGTATGGCTGGGGGTGGGAGAGGCATGGGGGCCAAACACATGCTGGCAGGGCCCTACCCACATCAGGTTCCGAGGGGGGGCTCTGATTCTGAGCTTAAAAAGCACACAGACACTGTATGGGGGGGTTTGATGGATGGATGGTTGGATGGACACAGCAGCCCTTGGGACCTCTTCCCCAAAGTGACTCTTCACCAAACTACACTTCCAGCTCCTCCTGCTGGTTGGCTACTTCTGCGGTCTCATCGTTTCCATACAAAGTAGAATAACCAATAAAATCAGCCAGTTTGTCATTGCTAATTACCCACAATGCCCCACACTTTCAATTCATTGGATAAACAAAACACTTGGCTGTGTGAAGCACGAGCCCCCACTCTGAGTGCCATCACGCTCTGCCCCAGTCCCCAGGAAAAGCTAATAATTAGGCGTGGGGCCCTTATTACCCTGTGCAGCTAATGCTAAGCGCACGACTGAAGCAGACAGCTACACTCTAAATCCCTCCCTACTGGCTCCCCGGGGGTGGGGCTATTGGGATGCAAACGTGACCATAACTGTAGTCTCACCTAAAGTGGCATCGGAACCGGCATACAGCCTAAACTCAAGGACATAATTGCAGGTGAGGAGGGCTAAACCAGTGGGCTTCCAGGGTACGAGGACAGACTCACACACAGCCACACACACACCGGCCCCACGGCCCTGTGCTCACTTACCCATCATGCTTCTGGTTCCTGGCTCACGTCAGTGTGTGTTATGGGGCTGCCCTCCCCTCCCAAAGTGCCCCCACTCTGTGTAGGGGAATGCTGGCCGGAGGTCCCAACTCTGCCCCATGGGCTCAGCAGACCTTTGGCTCCCACTGCACAGAGTTTCCACCCCCACCCCCCCACCAAAACCACTAAGCTGTGAATCTGTGAAATG
>JAODKN010000063.1:33684706-33696785 GCA_026774425.1 Petrocephalus zakoni
AGAAACCAAGAGGATGGGTTAGCAGGAGCAGCCTCAGCACTGGCCCAGAAGCGTGTGAAGCTTTGTTTAAAAGTCCTTGGGGAAACGGGAACACGGAGGCGATCGAGCGCCTACAGACATCCCAGGCAGGGGGGAAGGGGGAGAAAACACCCCACTAACCGCTATGAGGATTTTCTCCAAGCAAGGGACAGTTGTGAGAAGAAGCAGGATTTTAAATAACACCCCCCCACCCAAGCTCCATCTAACCCAAACCATTTTGCAATCAGTCCCGCCCTCCTGAAGAACCTGATGAAAATCCAGCAACGGCAGCCGCTTTAAAGACACAGGCGCCTAACAAAGTCCCCCACGCATGAGGTGGGCTCTGACCTGTAAAGGATACATTTATGCAATTACAGGAGGTTTTTTTTCCCTGGCGACCATTAAAAATGTGAAAGTTGCCTGAAAATGGGTCACCGTGGCAGATGTAGGCAGGCACAGGAAGCACCAGCAGCCATTACCCAGGGCCTTACATCAGACATTACAGGCGGATCAGGCCCCAGAGGGGTGTGCGTGCCCAGAGGGGCGTGACGGACCAGCCTGTCCTCCGCTCGCAGAGGAGGAAAAACCCATTAGCATCTCCTCTTTCTCAACACCGATTTTGGGTCTCGCACCCGGAACACTTGCCATGCGCCGGCTCTGATTCGAACTTCAGACTGCCCAACGGTCTGCACAGACGGACACTGGCCGCCACACGTGACTCAAAGCCATGACATTTCCGTGCCCCGCGTGACCACAGCACAGTCCGTAGGTGTAGTTGACTATGAAATAGTTATCAGGAGACCCTCTAACTGTACCCAGCTGCTCAAACAGAACCACGGGCTGTGATAAAGCCGGTAGCTAAAGTTAGATCACTGTCAATGAAGGAATTATCTAAGCAGGTTTACACATGTAAGTCTTACAGACTCACAAGTAGACATGGAGCAGACCATGTGGAAGGCTGACCACCATTGGAAGGTAAGGGGAGCTCTGGTTCACAGTCAGACTGCGGGCTTAGGCTCCTCCTTAACGAGGGATCATGCTATTGGCCCAAAAATCACAAACATTACAGCCTCCACCTACATTTCCCTCGGGATAAATAAAATATCCATTTATCTGTCTATCCACATGGGATGTTTATTGAGACACGGGCCCAGCCTCAGGGTACAAACCATGACCTGCCCTTGGAACAACCTAGAAAGAATACAGGAAGGTGAATTTAAAGCTTGGTGGTAGTAGTTTTATGTACACAGGCATATGAACTCTTTCTTCTGGACAAAGTGGTCAGTTGTTAAAGCGAATGACGTAGGAGACAACTTTTGAAGCTTTATTTTTAGGGAATAACCTTGGAGGTGCTTTGAGTCACAACGGCGGGATTTCTGGAAAAAGGATGTCCCCTCAGGATCTGACGTGGCACTCCGCTGCAGGGCCGGCCAATGACTGTCCCTTTCACTCAGACTGTGCTGAGGGCGTGTGACTCATTAGAGTTCAGGCTGCCCATCCACAAATGCAGTGTCCTTCTCCACTTGGCTGCCAGTGGGGATTCTAGGATTTTTTAAGTTGGGGGGCATAAGAAGGGGTCATAGTTCATACAGTGGGCGCAACCTTATCATTAGCCAATAATATGTTTTGAATCGGTGAGTGACAGGATAGGGGCTCTCTGAGGGCCAATCAAATTTCAGCTGGAGCCAGTGCCACTATGGCCCCGCCCATGTACACACCCCTTGTCGTGAGAGCCGGTCACTCCTGATATGAGTCCGTTCTGACCGCTACCTGGCTGAGGTTGTGACCTAGAGGGCTGTTTTGGAGTTTGTTACACTAACAGTACAAGAAGCGCGAGAGCCAAAAGACTGCTGTTGGTTTCCATGACCTCATTCGCACTTTACTGTGAAAAATAACATTTGTTTCGGTTTTTATGATATGAGAAGTTATTATATTCCTCCCTGGGAAGAAACAGAACTTTACCACAATGGAAAAAAGACTCGGCTTCATAAAACATCGTGTAATCAAAACTGGAAAGTTAAAAACAGAACGTAAGAAATAAAGACGAAATGAATCAATCTTGATTAATTGCTCTGAATGACTCAGTCGCAAGCTTTTTAATTTCAAGAGTTTCTCGTCCTCATTAACTAAAATTAAACAAGTGTGGTTAATTATAGAAATCGCTCCGAAATAACCAACCATGAAGTTTGTGAAGTGGATTAAATAGCCAGAGATTGATTCTGAAAACCAGCTTAAAAAATAATAATAATCCAATTTTTGTAGTTGTTTTAACACAAACTGAAACATTCTGGGCTAGCTGTGCCCGGCACTGGTTCTCTCGGCAGAATAATGATGTTCTCTCCTTCATGCAGTGTTTGAAGGAGCAACAACCAGTGTGTCATTAACAGTAACTGGTTAAACTGCACTACAGCAAAGGATCGCTGGCCCCAAAGTCTTACAACTTACATTCTCCTCCTTCTCTTTCCAGCTACTCCAGCTGTTTCATAGAAGCAGCTTTTTAAGAAGTCATACTCCTGAAAAAATGAAAAACAGACAATGAAAATGTGCAGAACATTAAATGTAGAGAGTAAAACTGATATGGCCTTAACCATTGCGCCCCCTTCTGTCCTAACGAAGCAGTGACACAGTGTGGTCTGTTTCATTTTCGAATTTCAGCATCATATGTCAGCAATAACCCAGCATTGCTGTCTGGGAAATGGCATCAATACCTTAACTGGAACTAACAGATAAATAAGTAACAGATAACACGCATTTCTCTAAGTTCTGGCAAGGAAAGAAAGGCGAGTGATGTGAAAGGCAAGGATCCTACCGCTTACCAGGCTGTTAGACAGCAGGGCAACTCACTCAGAGCTGATGGGGGGTGTCTGACTGACAAGCTGTACAGAGCAATCAGACACTCTCTGCAGTCAACATCCCGGAAGATTCCGGAGAGCCATCGGGCCCTCAAAGGGGCAAAACTCACAGTGGAGAGGGCGGTTTGAAGCTCTGCTCTGAGCAGACCCATTTTGGATCAGAGAGAGACATAACCGAATACTTAATGAATCCTCACTGGTTACTTTAATCTAAGCTGCAGAGAGGCATGGCTAAAGCACATTAACTGCCCCTTCCTAGGGTCACTGCACACTTCAGAGCAAATCAGCCCAACATCACAGCACCGGATCTGATGGACAGTCTTGGACCAGGTCTGTCACTAAGGACACAAAGGCCCAGAGTCAGAGAGAATCCGACACTGACTCCTGCCTTAGGCATCTGGGAAACATCAAGCTGATGCGAAAAAGACACGAGCTGGAACAGAGCCCTGATCGGCGCTGACCCCCCAGCTCACACCTTTCCTGGCAGGAACGTCACAGCGTCAGAGCGTGAAGGAGAGCAAGACGGCGCAGGCTCCCCCCAGATCCCGTTACGCTGCTGACGGAGGGGTGCGCACCACTGCCGGCTGTCCCGACCGGGGAGGATGGGACCTAACGACATCGATCTCATTACCACGGCAACGCTCCACGTCTGCGAGCCCCCGGCGTCAATCACGCAGCAGCCGCGATGCGAGTAATAACGTGTTTCATTACGCGGAATCGCGGGAGACTCAAGTCACTGACAGCCATGAGGAGCCGGGCGTCAGGCATGAAGATGCTGGCAGACTGCAGCCGCAAGGCAAAGCCAGGGGCCGGCTGGGCAGGGGGGCCCGCCACGCCAGCGTTGGGAGCAAACAGCGACCCGCCTGCCAGCCTGGTCCGGGACCCGCGAGCCCACTGACCGGATCTAAGTCCGCGAGCCTCGCTAGGCTGGACGCACGCGCAGCGCCCAGTGCGCGAATAAAGGCGAAAGTGCGCACGTGCCCGAGTTTTTTTTTTTTGGGTGCAAAAAATTCAAGACTAACCTTAGCTGAAGAGGGAGTGATTACCTTTATCTTAAATCTGACCGATGGATCCTCTAGCGCGATATCCCCCCTCCCTCCATCAACACATTTTACCAACATTGTGCTTTGATTATATTATTATTCTATATGTCCAACGGCCCACTTCTGGTCAACCTGGGGCCCCCAGGGAAGTTATCCAGCCCCGCATACGCCGTCTCCGTATGTATCGCTGTAAATCGCCACCTTGCCAGCCTGTTTGTTGTGCACTGTTTATTTTGTTCATTTGTTCTTCACATAACTGTCCTTTGACTTGTGTCCTGTGTTTTTATTCTGCTGTCAGGAGTGAGCCAAAATTTTTCATTTTAAGTATGATTGTGCAATGATAAAAAATTCATCTGTCCACAATGAAGGTGCCAGTTCCTCATTCAGAAAACACTGCATGTGAGACTCCTCCAGCCTCGGCAGGCAGGGAGCTGGCAGCTCAGTGTGCAAGACAAGCCGGCCAAAGTGCCTGTAACATCCAGCCAGACGCACCGCAGTGCATGCAGCAGCCTGCTGTCCCCTGATTTAGTACATTCCGTTACATTCAGGATTATATTTTGTTTCATTGCGCTGCTCCAAAGCCTAATATGATCTATTTCATGAGAAGCAAAAAAAACCACAGTGTTACAAAAGGGACTTAAGCTTGTCATTATCATGGAAATCAGGGTTCGCTGCTGAAATGAATTGGCCAGTTTTTTTTTTTTAAATGAATGACTCATTCATTAAACAGAATGATTGTAGACAAATACTGCATATTATTTCAGGAAAAAACTCAAATGAAATACATATTGCTTCAATATAAAACAAGAAAATCAGAAAAACAGCAACAAAAAATGCATTACAAAAAATGTCAAATTATTTATTCACAGTGCCCACAAAACAAAACATGATGCATTCTCTGTGCGAGCATCTGTTTGTAAGGATGCTGATCTTCATTAACATATACCCAGGTCCAAAGCTTTCCTGAATTAACATCTCCAAATATTAACTAGCACACACACACAGACACACACACACACGATCAAAAGAATCACAGCCCACAGGATTTACTGCAGCCACGCTCACAGATGCCCAGGTGGGACTCAAACCTACATCATCAAGGGCGCATTTCTATGGGTGTTTAGGTCACGAGGGCTGTGAAGCCTCTTAACAATGATCCACCTTCTGTGGTCTATGAGGGCCCTAGTTAAAAAATAAATCTGCAAAAAATCTGGTGCTGAGACTAACTTCTCCGTAAAGAACCTGGCCCTTAACTTGACCCCAGACATTGAATTGTAACCATGACAACAACCATAACAACAGAATACTCAGTATGTGATCAATGAAAACATGGGTAGCAGGTCATCCCGGTGTGATTCTGGGCTTCAGAAACGCCTGGAGGATCAATGGAATGATGCTAATGTCGGTTGCACTTTGGCCCAAATTGAAATTCTTCGCAAGGGAGCGGCAAATGAACTTCCAGAACAATGAAAAAGTGGAGGCAAGTGTATTGATGGCAAGAGGCATTGGAGGTCTATATAACCCCACAAGGGCAGAGACAAGAAACATCTCAAGGTATTCGGAGATGGTCTTAGGAGGACAGTAGAACCACGCAAGAACATAAGAGCCTAACGATCTGGCTAGAAGGCAGGGGTCTCAGCACCTTCTCCGCTCTCGCTGAAGCAGAATACTGGCGCGAGACCTTCAGAAAGCACTGGAAGCTCCTCCATACCGCTATGTGCATCGGCCGATGTTTCAGCACCTCACAACCGCCCACGCCAAGCGTTGAGGACACCCTTTGCTTTGTCTATAATTTCAGCTCATCTAATCCAGCCAAACCCAGGCAGAATTACTTTAGCAATGAAGCAGGTCAACGTCTAAGATGAAGGTTATTCCCGGAGGGGCCATGGGAGCAACAAAAAGCTGAAAAGAAACTTAATATGACCTTTGAAAGCTGGCAAACCTGGAAGGAACCCCACAATGACATGGGGAGAACATGCAAAGCACCACTGTACCACCATGCCACCTCAATTTGGGAGTAATATGTAAGAGTCAAAGATAAACTGAGAATTAAATAATTGAATATGGCTCTAACACAAACATTGGGTCCCTTTATGCTGCTGTTGCCTGCAATGCCAGAAAACAGCCAGAGAAAAAACACAAGACAGGCATTAAAAATATGGACTCAGCCAAAGAAATTCCTCTGATGTCCGCTCATTTTATGGACCATGACATCATTCAGGGTCTGCAGCGGAAGCCGTACGTCATCATCAGAAGGTTGGCGGTACCAGTCGGCCAGAGATAGTCTCCGGTGCACATTAACCAAAGCCGTTTATACAGGGTGGGATGTTACCGGTGGGATTCGGGTTAAGTACCAGGCTCAGTGATTTGACAGCAAGTCCCCTCCCGAGACGGCAGCCTTCAGTGCTACCATGCTAGTTTATTCAGCTGTTGTTCAGCATCGCGCACACGTGGTGGCATCATTAGGGCACATCCGCATTAACAACCAAGGGGCGGGGGCTAATGATTTCATCGTAGGATAAATGCAGACGAGTACAGAGGCGGCTCGTTGGAGGCGTATCGATTCCGACGTAAATCAAGTTTACGGTGCTATTTAGGGCCGAGTGGGGACACAGAGCGAGAAAACCCAAAGCTGGAATGTAAATCGAGCGAAAGTGCAGATTCCCAAAGGGGGAGGGGTACAGCGCAGGAGTGCCGTGGAGCTAATGAGTTTGGGGGGTGGGGGGCAGAGGAGAGGAGATGGAGACCAGGGATAAAAATAGGCGGACAGACGTAATCACGATGACGAGGGAAGCCTTTTCACGCGGCAGGCAGAGTGACTCCCACACACACACCCCCACCGCACACGTGGACGCGCACACACACACACACACACCTGCCGCGGCTGCACTACAAGGCTGAATTCATTCACTGCCTCTCCACAGAGAGAATTACCCCCCCCCCCCCCCCACTGCTGACTGCGTCAGACACACTACCACCGAGAGAACGCAGGTCCGGCGAGTCCCCGTGCAGAGCCGCAGCGAATCGGCGTGGCGGATTTACCCACATCCCCACCCCAGCCCTACACCGCGACCTACATTCGCACAAGAGCGGCACGTGAGTGAGCGAGCGAATGGCGGTAGTGGGGGGAAGCACAGCCCGCTCCCGCACGATGTTATCTGCATGAAAGAGCAGATGCAAGAGCACGTCAGCAGGGGATTGGTGTAAGGACCCCGTGTGCCGTCCGTGCCGTGCCTGCTGAGCAGAATCGGGCCGCTAGGTCACTACATGGCCACATGCTGAAATCATCCCCACCTACACAGAAGGAGGACAAAGACAGAAATTTGGTATTGCGGGGCTTTGTCAAAGAGTTGTTTAATCAACAGCAAACGTCATCTATATAGATGGGAAACAAATCACTGTCTGCAAATCACCCTGACGACAGCCGCGAGGATGAAATGTCACTATGGCAGATGAGGGACGGCCACACGAGCAAAGGAGTAATTGGCGAGGAAACAGAGATTTCTGGGTAAAACCCTTAAAAGCCAAGGGCGCATGAGGGTGAAATGGCTGTGATGTAGAACCATCTGCTCCACGGGTGCCGGGTAAACGGCTCTGTGCACTCAGACCTCAAGCTTCCTCTCACATGTATGTATATAGTATGTATATAAGCAACATTCCATGGTACTTCTACTCGCACTCACACAAACGGCAAAGCATTATTCGTATAATTGCGCCATACGTTAATATTCTCCTCTGATTAGATACGATCATTAGTAAAAGTCTAGCAAACCGCTTGCCAGAAGGACACCATGTTTCGGCCCTCCGGAAGGACAGAGTGGCCCCCAGCTAGGTCTCCCTCATCAGCACCATGGCCTCCAAGCCGCAAGAACATGGAATTGAGACTGAGTGGGCAGTTGGGGGTGTCTCAAGAGGCGACATTGCCAGTGATTTATCGGAGAAACTCCACAATGCCTTCGTGCTGCGGTCCCGGCTGGAGGCTGCCCTGCAGAAGCTTACTTTACACATTCCTCAGGCCCGCGCGCCTGTGGGTTCTCCGACCAGAGGAACGCGGAGAAGCATCCGCCATGGTAACCATGGCCCGGAGGTTTCTAAACCCTGCGGTTCCTGTCTGAATAAATCAATAAACCCTCGATTATACGATTACAGAGATGCACGGGAAAGAAAGCAAAGATTCTCCAAGGAGTGGTGGCATTGGGGGGGTGGATCTGGAAGGTTCCGGATGTCCCGGAACATCTGGAACATTCATGGCTTTCATCGCCCCCACACCCTGCTTCATTTCTGGAGCGCTCCTCAAGACCTGACGTCTGGCTACATGAACGCTGCCACTGCGACCCAGATCACCTTCTGTTGCCTCGCTTTGGAAATGGCTGGTGAGGAAATTCCCTAGAGCAACACGACTGTGCTTATGATGTCACTAAACACCATTGTCAGACAAACAGTCTGGGATTTCGCACCAGAAAGCCTCCCTCCTGTCCCAGGAAGTTACCTCTTCATTACCCCCTCTCCGAACCACCGCACAGGGTCCCACAAATGCACTCCCACCCAAAAAGGAGAAGCACATCGAGCAGGGAACATCCACAGTGGAACATCCTTAGTGCAGGACCAAGCTCAAGCCAGCAAAACACAGCTGTACAGGTAAAGCCAAACTTAGAAACTATTTGAAAGCATCTAGTACATGTTGCAAACCCCAGAACATGTTCCATGGCTGCTCTCCACACTGACGGCATCTAAGGGCAACCGTTCCAGGTTACAGGAGGGATATATCACTTTTGCAAAGTACATTTTTAAAAATTGTTTATTCCACCAGACAAACTTGAGTCACCAGGCAGGGTCCACTTGGAGCCAGATATGGTTCATTTTTGGACACATGCATCAGTGTTATGGGCAGTGAGCTGATCACACACAAGAGACAGGAAGATGGTTATGGCAATATTTCTGAGAACCAGGAGAGTGTGGACCCAGGAAGCTCTTCAGTGGTACACTGGATGGGATGGAGAAGCCGGAAAACAATTTCTGTGTTTGGGAACAACGGATGAGATGCTTTTGAGGGTGGCTAAAACCCCTGTGTTTCGTTTGCTCCTGGTTTTGTTTGCTCCTGGTTTCGTTTGCTCCTGGTTTTGTTTGTTCCTGGTTTCGTTTGCTCCTGGTTTCGCTTGCACAGACATCAGATTCCATTATGAGACACGCTGAGCTCCCCAATAACTCATCCTCTAGCCATCTTTCATTGCTGTTTTGAGGAAAATGGAGGAAATGCTGTAAAAATGGTTAAAGGATGCTAATTAAGCCGACCATCAGGTACGATCATAAAATCAAAGACAGAGACATACATGGACCTGGAATAGGAGTCACCAGTTGCTCTGACGTTCCTCCTCAGTCAATCCTCAGTCACTGTCAGAGACGGCGAAAATGCCGACTGATCCAGGATCTGTGCCAAAGAGGACGGAGATCTGACACTCAGAGGATGGGACTAACACCTGTCAGAGGGGCCTCCTTCATCGACTCGCCTGAGACACCGCCAAAGGCTCAAAGGTTAACCCCAACCCCAACTCCATCCAGAAAGAGAGTTTTTATGAAGACGGGGGGACAGAGGTCCTGCTCTGAAGTGGACGCCTGTATGGAGGACTTCGCCTGGGCACTGCATTGTGTAGCCGTCTGATAGGCTGACCTCACATCATATATTACATCACATGCTCTGCCTATACAAGCAGAAAATAAAAAGAGAGGAGGACCTTGGTGAGAGCAGCCTTCACCATCCAATGTATTTATGACAGTGGGTTCCTGAAATATGAACACAGGAAAAACAAAATAATAAAAATATAGACACAGAGGTGAGTCACACCGGTCTGGCTGGGTCACACAGCCCCCCCTGCCTCTGGGCAATGACGTTAGGCCCTCACTCACTCGTTACATTAACTCTCTTTTCCAGGGCAACTTTACGAAGGAAAAGCAAACGCATGGAAGCCCACACTGTTCCAAGCTGTTCCGTGGAGGGTTATATAAGGTTGCTCCTACCTTCAGCCATTAGACTCGACAACGAGTCGCCCTGAGGCAGGGGGGGTGACCAAATGTCTGAATGGAGCAGAACTGCTTAGCGGCACATTCACAGGACAGCCATTCATTCACCGCACTGCACCCGCTGCAACGCTGTGTGTTTCTGAGCCATCATCGCAGAATTCCATCCTTTGACATTCTTTGCACTGTTACTGTTTGCTGTTAATTATTTATTGTGCCTATTAATGCTTAAATTATTTTTTACTGTGTAAATGTGTATATTGACCTACCGTAAACCTGCAGTTTCATTCAGGATTAGTAAAGAATCCATCCACCCCACACACAGTCAGGACAGTAGATAGGCCAAAGTCGCTATTAGCCACAGGCTAAGAGAAGCTGAGTCTGACTGATGCAAATGTCTCTTTGAAGATGCAAATTCTGGATAAAGGGAGAGGATATATATATAAGGAGAGATGGAGCCCTAAACAGGAAACAACAGACAGTAATTTCATGGCCTCAAGGCCTCTAGTTACCGCGAGGAGATGCGTAATCATAACAGTGCCGAGCTCGTTTCCAGCTCGCTTCTGTACTCATGGTGACAGTCTCTGCAAGGTTATGATGCAGCTTTGGCTGGTGAAGGGCTCTAACCTTCACAGGCCCGTGCTCCTTGTTTCCTCCTCGCCTGCTTCCCATAAACCACCTCAAAGCTGCTTAAACGTGGTCCAGCAGTAACAGGTGTACAGCTGTCCAGCCAGGAACGAGCCTGTAGCCAGAATCAGAACAAACCTGTTCTCCAGCCGTCCTCTCTCTCTGCTGTCTATTAAAGGGCACAGTCCTCCTTTCCCTCGCTCCTACCCCCCCCCCATGCCAACGCCAAGAGCGGCACACGCAACAGGGGGGAGGATGGTCCCCCCGGCCCTCATCAGGGAGATGAACGCGAGCCTGTGTCAGACCACATCAGCGACACTGACACTCATAGGTTCTTTGCTCACACACGCTGCTCAGCAATTAACCAGCCACTCCCCGGCTGCCTCCAATGAAGAGCGCCCCCTCTGGCCCCTGTTGGTCACTGCAGGGGGCTGCCTCCCATGAAGAGCGCCGTCTCTGGGTCACTGCAAGGGGTTGCCTCCAATGAAGAGCGCCCCCTCTGGCCCCTGTTGGTCACTGCAGGGGGCCTCGTTCAAACAGCCTCAGCCCGACCAGGCCTGTGGTCTGTAAATGGCACATCAGCGATTGGAGAAATGGACAGTTTCTTCAGGGACGGGGTGCAGTTTTAAATACATCGGAACTGTCTAACAACCCCCAATGGACGACGGCTGGACAGTTGCGTCCCGAACCGGAGCAGCGGTAAAAATGGTAGACTTCCCTCATATATAATCCAGCCGTGCAGCCAGGCGAGGAAGCCTTTGTCACACTTACACACACTTAACTGTACACACACAATATAACCAAATAGAAATAGTCAAATAGTCTGGGCAAAATGTAAATGAATTCCATTTAATCCCATTTAAGTTCATTTAAACTGGGGTACCTAAAATCTGACAAGTCATATGGCCAAGCGAGAAACCCTGCTTTGTCATACAGGCCCCAGGTCTGAAAGGGTGTGGTTTCTGTATCAGTTTATATTTCGTAGTTACAGGGTTCAGGTTAAGATGGTTGATCGCACTTTGGTGACTGGTAGCTACTTTTAAACAGTCTCAGAAAATGTTTGCTCATGTCAGCTTAAGCATCCAGCGAAGCCGCACTCGTAAGCAGGGGAAGGCGCGCTCGTATGCAGGGGAAGCCGCGCTCGTAAGCAGGGGAAGCCGCGCTCGTAAGCAGGGGAAGGCGTGTTCGTAAGCAGGGGAGGCCGCGCTCGTAAGCATGGGAAGGCGCGCTCGTAAGCAGGGAAAGGCGTGTTCGTAAGCAGGGGAGGCCGTGCTCGTAAACATGGGAAGGCGCACTCGTAAGCAGGGGAAGCCGCGCTCGTAAGCATGGGAGGCCGCGCTCGTAAGCAGGGGAAGCCACGCTCGTAAGCATGGGAAGCCGCACTCGTTAGTAGGTGAAGGCGCGCTCGTAAGCATGGGAAGCCGCGCTCGTAAGCAGGGGAAGCCGCGCTCGTAAGCAGGGGAAGCCGCGCTCTTAAGCATGGGAAGCCGCGCTCGTAAGCAGGGGAAGAAGCGATCGGAAGCG
>JAODKN010000063.1:33714360-33725666 GCA_026774425.1 Petrocephalus zakoni
CCAGTGGAAAACCCCCCAAAAGTGAGCTGAACTGAACCGTGTCGTGCCGTACTATGCAGTGGAAAAGCGCCAAAAGTGTTTGAGGGGGAAGACGAGGTACAGGGTGGGTAAAATAATGTATGCTGCATACAATTGATTGTAAAATGAGAATTGTGCGGTATATTTACATACTCATTAATATTACCATAATTGATTTGAATAGTAGGAATTCGTGTTCTTGATTACTGTTTTGAAAACCTGAAATCAGTGTGTATGTGTGTGATTATGACATCGCTGTTTTGAATTACCCACCGCCAGAGGTCGCCATCCCCATTTAAACAGCTTTATAGCTGCGAAACGTGCAGGCGGAATCTTCACTACAGTACAGTACAGTCGATTCAAACATACATACATCCATTTTCTGTACCCGCTTGTCTTAATCAGGGTCGCACAGGGTTCCGGACGCAAGGCAGGGCCTATTCCAGGGCAGCCCAACTCCAGTCCTGGAGGGTCACAATCCAACAGTTAGCAGATTTCAGGTTTCATAATTATCAGGTGGTTTAATGGGTATGTTTGAACAGGGAAATCTGCAAACCGTGTTGGATTCTGTCCCTTCAGGACTGGGGTTGGGCAGCCCTGGCCTAAACAAAATAGTCAAAATGTTGTAATCATTTATGAGCATCGTAAAACATACCGTTTAATTGGCAGTTCTGTTTCTAAAGCTCCAAATCTATGAAAATGTTTTATAGGAGGTTATTTCAATTTTTGGTTGAGACCTAGGTTGCCTCATTTTAAAAACAATTTACGCCTGAGACTGAAAAAACGGCACGAATTATGTAGAAAACAAAAGGGAAATTAAAACCAGACATATCTGTACCTGTCCTGGTTTTGTATATTGTTTATATCGTCTCTGTTTTATGCCCATCACTGCTTTGTACACCATTTACCAAAAACGGTTCTTCTGCTCGATCTCTAAGCCGGTTCTTAAAGCACGTAATCGTTCGAAGCATCCTGACCAATTCTAATAGGTATCGCGGACTGTTAAGTGATAGTTACGTACAGATGTCGGAATATGTATTATAATAACCATTTATAATATGTAGCCTACACCAATAACTGTTAATCCATTATGTGACGATGAGTATTGGGGGGGGGCTACAGGTACGTCTGTCCAGGGTATTGTATGAGTCGGAGCCGAAGCGGTACCCAGCTGAATCCGCTGTAAATGCGCAGTGACTTACGGTGTTCGTATGAACGTTCCCTGTCTATGTGACACCAAAATAGGGACACTTTGACAATAAACTGCAAGTAAAAATAGCAGCGCCGCCCTTCACCTTGCCCGTTTTTATTTATTGCGTGCCTGAAATACCTCGAAGAAGCGGCGCGCCTTATTGGGGACAAGCCGTAAATCTCAAATTCTGGGACGAGACGCCTCTACATGAAGACGTGTTGTTTTTTGTTTTTTGCCACAGACCATAACAGCGCCGGCTAAGAACATTAACATTTATTAACGTGTTATAAAACAGATGGGATATGAACATTTTGCATAATAATTCTAATAATTAGCATTTTATAGTTACATAAGCTCTGGTCATTGTACGGTATACAGTATATATACACAGAGACCGCTCTAATTACATACTGTACACAAAACACAGTCTCAGCTTAACAAAACTCGCTTATTGCTTCTTTAACATGTGCTATACTCCATTTAAAGGGTCTCCAAAGCACCCTCTTCACAGAACTAACCTTCAGAAAACTCATTAGAACATCTTTCATTGGTAGAAAAACGCGTTCTGCCGTAACAATCTGTCGCCGACAGGGGGCGACAGCCGGCGGACGCCGCGCGCACGCTGCCGTACCGCGGTACCTTGCTCATCCGCAAACGGACCATGACTCCATATCTTACTGTATACAGTCACACGTATTTTACAAATATTTTTTAAAAGGACATTTACACCGATTTGTCATAAAGGAGAAAATATGTAAAAGACATAAAATAACAGCATTAAAAGTAAATGAAAAAAACAAAACAGCAAGAACATTAACCTTTCCTCTTGAACGTTTAAAGTAAATTTGGCATCCTTTTAGAGAGTGTGTGGGACAAACAGTGTCACCAGGATAGCTCCGCACAGCTCTAATGCCATATGGTAGGATCTGTCTGCAGAGGAGCTCACCCCCACTCCAGCTTTCGGAGGGATTCACAATAAATAAAAACAAAGACAAACGGCCATGTGTCTTTCTGGGTTTCTCGTGTTACAGCGACGGCAGCTCAGAGGTGCGCGTGGGGCGAGACTGCAGCCTGTAGGCGGGCCAGCCAGTGCGGACGAGCACTGTGGGTCCACCAGCAGCCCCCCCTGGCTGCCCGGCATTGCCACTGCAGTCCCTCACATGTAGGTCTCCACAGAGAGCCCCGGGTGGGCGGCTGGAACGAGGGGCAGGCGAGGAGACGGCGGCGGTGAGGAAGGCGGACGTCTCTGGACAGCGGGCCGGGCCCGGGGGCAGGATGGCGCTGGGGAGGGGCGACAGGGAACAAGGTGAGCATTTCAGACACGGGGAGGGATGAGCGCTCATGGCGCTGGGGGAGGCGATGAAGAGGATGAAGGTGATGCTGCATTTCTGTGGGGAACCAGTGGTCAGAATAAAGCCTGCTGTCACACCCGGGGTTTGCCAGAGATTTAGGATACAGTCCACTACCCACAAGCATTACACACAGCTATACAGATAGATCTATAGACAGACATAGACGGCTAGACAGGCAATGATACATAGAGACAGACTGACAGACAGGCAGACATACTTTGCTAGATGGGTGGATATACAGTAGCCCCAAGGGGAAATTCCCAAATTCAGTTTATATATTCTGGCTGTCACTCCTAGGATTCATGGTCCTTTTAATGGCACGGCCAGGAATTCCCGTACGACCTCGTCCACTAGCCGCACCTGTGATGTCAGGTTTGAAGGAGCATTCCAATGACGCTACACAAAGTCAGTCACCTGAGAGCAGCCTTGGGGGGAGGGCGGGGGGGACAGAGGCGGGAAGAGAAAAGGTTAAGAGAGCTTCTTACTGTTGCCTCTAAACACACATGAAGTGCGACGCGTCGGCCATCGGCGGCTGTGGAGATGGAGCGGGAGGAGACCGGGGTGGAGGAGACAAGCTGTTCACTGCAAACGACAGCCCAGAACACACGGGCAGTCAGTAAAGCGGGTCAGACCAAACGGAGGGCAGGACAGGGGAGACTGGACTGAACCACGGGGGCAGAGTCCGGGGGGGGGCGTGTATCTGCGGCAGTCGCAGCCCAGTCTGCATCTATATGAAGGTGGAGGAGGAGGGCAGCGAAAGCCTGCCGGATCCGTCTGACACCCCGATTACCGTGCCGCCCAGGAGCGGATCTCCGCAGCAGTGACTGCCCGCTCACCTGGCCGCCTTTGCCTCGCGCACACGGCGATCACATGCGCAGGAACGTCTGCACTTCAGCTCTATGGTTACCCAGAGGATGAGGGCTGGCCTTATTTTAGAGCGTCGATGGAATTAACTAGGACTAAAATAAACTTCAGTTTAAATAAATAAATAAAGGATTCATCGGGACTTCTTTAACATATGGCTTTGCTTTGCAGAGCAAACACAAACTGTTTGGAAATAAAGATGGATGAATAGTTAGCAGAGCATTAAGTGACAGCACATGCATTAAAAATCCTTTCCAGGTGTTCACTCTTATTCCAAAGAGCCCCTCCCCCCGCTGGAAGCAGCAGATGGTTGGGTCCTGGGACCCCCTGCCCCCTCCCCCCCCTCACCGGGCGTCAGCCTGCTCCGCTTGGAGGCCTCGGCTGCCAGCTCGTAGGTGATGTCGATGATCTTGTCCTGCTCCTGCACGGCAGCCTCGTCCTCGGCCTCCTCCCCCCGCCTCAGGACCACCGGTGTCAGAATCATGTTCTGCATGCTGCCAGAGAGCAGGCCCAGGGGAGGCAGGTCACAGAGCAGTCTCTCACAGTGCCAGCAGGTGGCGGCGACGGGGAGTGCGACTTACGGTGTGTGTGTGTTTGCAGCATGAGCCTCCCAGACCGGAGTGTACACGTGACTAACACCTGTTTACATCCCTGTACATGGATTCACAGTGTGTTCCTGTGGTCCTCAGGCATTGGTAGTTGGGATGCAAGATCTCAGCAAAGGGACCCAATTCAGGGACTCCCCCTCTAGGGCCCTGAGCACAGGGACCCCCATTCGGGACCCTCAGAACAGGGACCCCCCCTCCAGGGCCCTTAGCTCAGGAACCCCCCTCCAGGGCCCTCGGCACAGGGACCCCCTCCAGGGCCCTCAGCTCAGGAACCCCCCTCCAGGGCCCTCGGCACAGGGACCCCCCTCCAGGGCCTGCAGGAGGGACAAGCTCACCTGTTCCTGGCGATGAGTGCTCTGATCCGGTCCACTTTCTTCTGTTTGTCCACTCCCTCCTCCTGGCGCAGTGTGACCTCGGCGTCCGGCTCCACGCTGCTGCCGTCTGATTTCACCGACTGCCCCCCCCAGGTATACGCGGTTCAGAGAGAGAGGACGGGCCATTTGTACAGCCGCAGAAGTGCTCCAAAGCCGGTGTTTAAGCGTGTACGTTGGGGTTACACGAGACCCCCCACCTGGTGGTCCTGCGCCGGCGTCTCCACTTGCAGGGGGGCGCCTTTCAGCCGGGCGATCTCCTGGGCCGGCGTCTCGGGCTCCTTCTCCAGCTCCTGCTCACGGAGCGAGGCCTCCAGCAGCTGGATGTCGCAGGATAGCGCCTCCTCCCTCCGCCGCGCCTGGGGGCACAGCTCTTATTACACAGTGACACCCCGATTCAGTGCCTCGCTCAAAGGTACAACAGCAGTCCTGCTGCCACTGGAAGCGGGAGCCTTAAATTCCAGCTGCTGTGTACATCAGAGCAGCATATCTGATGTAAATAGGAAGCACTGCTTCACTGCTGGGGGGGGCAGCATACCGGCAGGGTGCGGAAGGGGTTCTCCTTGGAGAAGGACGAGGTACGCGAGGGTGATGGAGAGGGCTCCTGGCCCAGGATGCCGATGTCCTTCTTCCTGTCCTTCAGGGCGGCGGTCTGGTGCCTCTTCATCCTCTCCATCTGCTCCTCCAGGCTCATGCGGGGCCGGGAGCTCTCGCTCACAGACAGATGTTCCACCGCACTGTGCGGCCTGTCCTGCGGGGGGCATAGCCGGCCAGTCAGCCACACAGCCAAGTGTGCCACTGCTGCCGGTGTCCCCAAGGAGCCGGCTGCCGTCGGCAGGTCAGACTTACTGTCCGAGGGCTCGGTTTCTTCGCCTTCCTTAGAGTCACGTAGGATGCGATGGTGGAAGATTCCGGCATGGGTGACTTCGTCCTGGGGGGCACGATGCCAACGGGGAAGGGCATTCCTGGCCAAGAATAGGCAAAGCCAAAATCAGACACCAATTTTAGGCTTTTTAATAGTTGTTTAAACAGCTTAAACTTAGTTTAAACATGGAGACTACAACACGTGCAGTGTTACTGGAGAATTCCTAGCTGAGTAATTTCCCATAATCCCCTGGGAGTGATTACATAACACACACGTACCTTTGCTGCTGGGCGGCTCCTTCTCCATCTGCTCTGATCTGTCCTCCCCACCGCTCTCGTCCACCTCGGCCACCGTGGTCAGCTCGGGCTCGCTCTTGTAGAGCCGGTAATCGGGCCCCTGTGGGGGGGGGGGGGGGGCAGTGCCGTTCAGATGGCAGAAATGCACAGCCAGGGCAACAGAAACATAAAAAAGCCCCCCCCCCACCATGGGACGACTGCTTGGATGCATAGCTACAGGACGAGGAAAAATCAACCAATGAAATCATTAGGGTGCTGAGAGCAGAACTGAAACCACAGGAGGTCAAATCTCAGAACTAAGAGCTATGGGGGGGTGAGATGGGGGTGGGATGGGGTGATGGGAAATGTGATTGAAAACTAAAAATACTGATCCCAAAAAATTGGGCGGGGACAGGAAGCAGCCATGGGAGCTACTGATGGCGAGGCGGGACGGGGTCAGAGGGCAGCAGCTGGTGCGGTTGACGCCGTTCCTCCGGGCTACCTTGCGCTCGTCGGCGGCGCGCTGCGGGGGGTGCCGGCCGACGTGCAGCTGGAGGCTGCCGGGGGAGCGCAGGGGGGGCAGCCTCTCCCCAGTGTCATAGGATAGGGGGAGGGGCGGCCGCGGCGGCACCGGCTCCTCTCCCTGGGGGGCCGCCGAGAGGGGGGGCTCTGTGGCTCGCCACGGGTTGGCTGACGATCGGCCCGTCACTGTGGAAGCCTTAACGAGGGGCCGGTGTGAGAGTTTGTGTGAGGGGGGGGGGTGCTCCACAGCAGTGTTTCCTAATCCAGTCCTCAGGTCCCACTGTCAATCCATGTTTTTGCTCCCTCCCAACTCCAGGTAGAGCAAAAATGTGGCCCGACTGGCAGGGAGCAAAAATGTGACCCGGCATTGGGTCCGCGAAGAAACAGGTTGGGAAGCACTGCTCTAGCGCTTTGAGGAAGATGTGTCTATTTAATTTTTGTCTTAGTTGCGGAAGATTAACGGCACGTTGTTCATAGTGAGACTCCTCCCGGGTGCCACGCGAACAGTGGCCCTTACTCACCTCGCCCTTGAGCTCGCTGGAGAGTGGCCTGGGGTTCGGGGCATCTGTGAACATAAACAGGGCTGTGCGTTACTCTTCAAACCTGCTCAGCAAAACAGAACTTACACTGGGCAGCAGGAGCTTTTAAAGGGGCATACAAAAAACACGGATCAGTTACGGTGATAGCATTGTTCCTATTTGTTAGTGTTGGTAGCTGATGCTAACGAATACTGCTAGCTCAGCCAAGGAGATCACCATTGAGGTTTGCAAACCCAGAAAGAGAGAGAGGGAGACACATGCGCACACACACACACACACACACACACACATACACACACACGCAGACACACACACATGCACAGACAGACACACAACACACACACAGACAGATACAGACACGCACACAGACAGACACACACACACACGCACAGACAGACAGACAGACAGATACAGACACACACACATACACAGACAGATACAGACACGGAACACACAGACAGATACAGACAGACAGACACACACACACAGACAGATACAGACAGACACACACACACACACAGACAGACACACACACACTCTCTCACCTGTGCTGTCGGTGCTCCTTTGGGGTTTGTTCTTGCATAGGGCTTCCATCACATCCTGTATCCTCCAGAGCTCTTTCTGAATCTGCACACACTGTGGGCTGGGAGGCTCAGTCTGCAAACACACACACACACACACACACACACACACACACACACACACACACAGTAAGCTGTCAGCCCAGTGACAGAAAGCGACGGACAGGAGAGCAAAATTAACCAGCTATCAAAGCTTCTGAAAAGAAGAGGGAATGGGAGACGGGAGGCAAGGAGGGCCTCCTTCCTGTTTGGGGAGGCCGCTAACGAGCGCCGCCCTTAAGGGTCTCTGTGACCGGGATAAACCCCCTGCCCTTCCCTGAGTAGGACCCCGGAGCTGAGAACCATGGGCTCTGTGGGGACATACTCCCCACACACACACATACACACCAGGTTGGGAGCGGAGACACACTCAGCGAGATCTTATGACGGCAAGATCTCATCTTCCCTGCTCCACAAAGACCATCCATCCATCCATCCATCCATCCATCCATGTTATTCATAATGGCCAAAAGGACCCATTCCTTTCAGAAGCCCTCCCCAATGCCACACCCCCCCAGGCCACTCTCTCGTACTCCACCTCCATCTTTGCTCATCTTTCATGCAGCCCAGCCTTATCCAATGGGACTGACTGTTTGACGTGCCACGCCATTAACCCAGCACTGATGACAAACAGATCCCATCATGCCCCACCCCGCCAGTGAGGATGAACCCACGGGGGGTGGTGGTACCTGAGAGGTGTGGAGAGCTTCTAGCTGGTCCAGCAGACCTTTCTTGGCCAGGGTGACCTCCAACTCCAGCTTGTCATAGCATCTCCAGGAGCGCTCCAGCTCCTTGTTGGTGAGAGACGGGGTTACACACACATGGGCGGAGGGGCGGGCAGGTGGCCATGCGCATAAGGGACGGGCCTCTCACCGCGCCGACGCGGCTCATCTCCCGGCACGTGCTGAGTAGCCCGCCCTGCAGCACTTCTCGCTGCTGCGCCACGCCCATCATGGCCGCTGTGTCCTCCCCGCTCAGCTCCATTTCCTGGCTGGCTGACAGCAGTGCCGTCTCCAGCGTGTGCTGCGGGGAGACACCGCCGTCAGCTGCAGCGGCCACACCCACCCCATCCGTGACCTCTGACCCCTGGGAGGACCTCACAAAGCAGAGCAGATCAGTGCCGAGCCCCTGCCCCCTCTTGCCCAAGCCCAGACATGCCCCATCCATAATGATCTCTTATGGTGGCCTATAATCTGTGGCACGCCATCAGCTTAATTAGGGAAATGATGGTGACATCAGGAGATTTATGGAGCAGAGCTAGGGGCCCGGGGACAGTTTTAGGGGTCCCACCTTCTCCCGGCGCAGCTGCTGGAGTTTCTCCGCCTGCGTCCGCACCACCTTGTCCTGCTCGCAGAGCCGACTCAGCTTTGCCTGAAAGAGGTCAGAGGGCCATGGGGTGCTGTCACAGTGCTGAATGCTCAAGATCTGAAGGACCTAAGGGGGGGGTCATCCACTGGCAGCAAGAGGATAATTAGCATTTAGCACATTAGTGAATGCATGGCGTCACACACAACCAAGGCTCCCCAAGGTGAGAGCTCCATTCCCTCTCTAGCTGGGGAGAGCGCGAGGGAGTCGCAGGACAGACGCCTTCCTGTGTCCACACACAGCATCATCCTTTCCAGTGTGAGTCTCCACAAACACTTACGTCAATGTCGTCCTCAGACCTGTAGCTGTAGGAGTTCTCCCTGTAGCCTTCGGTGGGCATCTATGAGGGCGAGAGGGACGATCAGAGGAATACAGACAGTGTAGGCCCGTCCCCCCAGACTACAGAGGGCTTCAATGCAGCAGATGCCACAAACAGGCCAAGCGCTTGAAAGAAAAGGGTCGTGGGCTCCAGCCTACCCAGAAGCCTCTGCTTTCAGACTTTTCAGAGAAGACAGGAAAAAAGATGGCAGAAAGGGGGCAGTATTCTGCCCTGCCAGCCAGCACAGCAGTGCTGATGAGGGTTACTAATGCGTCTGCATTATAGCCAACAGGAAGAGCAGACAGACACATGAAGGGCACCTGGTCCCAAAAGCTGGCGTCCAGCTCCTGTTCAAATGTCAGCAGGAAAGCTCTGGAACCCACATCCACACATCCAACAGGTCAGGGAAAGCTGCCCAAGGTGAGACCACAGCACAGCACTGAGAGGCTACCTGTCAAAGGGCCAGAAGCAGGCCTTCAAATGGCACGGCCAACCAAGAGGCTGGGTCACCGGCTGAGAGAAGGCGAGCATCACGGAATGGCTGCAGGAATCTCCATTACTAAGACATAAGGACACCTCTCCACTACCAGGTACAAGGCCTTAAGGTGGTTATGAGATTAGGATGACCTGTAATATCTCACCTGTTCAACTGAAAAGCAGGACAATCACAGAGGCTGTGTAAAATGAGCTTCAGTACCGCCTTCAGCAGATTCCTCACAGCAGATACCTCGCATAGTAAATCAGTCTTACAGTAGTATCTTACAATACTTACAAGAACCATCCCAATATGCTAGTCACAAATAGCTTAAGTGGTAGTGAATAGGCCTTTTTAAAATAAAATAATTTTAAAAGCATTCAAAATTCATGAAACATGTTGAGAAGCGTGCAGACATCAAACAAGCTCTCACACACACACATCCTCTCTCTCACACACACACACACACCCCCTCTCTCCCTCTCACACACGTCCTCTTTCTCTCTCTTACTCACACACACAGCCCCTCTCTCTCACACACACACACACATATATGCACGCGCGCACGTCCTCACTCACACACACACACGTCCTCTCTCTTTTGCTCGCTCACACACACACATATATGCCCACACAGAGGCTGCTCTCACACGGCAGCGGTACAGGCGTGTGAGCCGGTGTGCTAAGCGTGGCCCGCCGACACTCCACATGTGGCATGCAGACGCCGTCCCAGAGCGCGCCGCGGCGGGCCGGGACAAGGCGATGGCGATGTGGTGGGGGCGTCTCGGGACGCTGCGCTCAGCGTGACGGCGGTGACACTTTTACACCCGGTGTTACAAAAGTGGCCAGGAGGTGGCAACGTTGCGTGGGACCCCCCTGCGTCTCTCAGCTGTTCTGGGTGGCTAGACGTGGGGGGGATGGGGGACCCGGTGCTATCGAAAGTGGGATTGGTTAATCATCTTGGTTCTGGTGCGAAACAACACCCAGCACAAACTCTGCTAGGCATTTACTATTAGGTTAACTGAACATTTGACAGTTCATTCTCAACCCGTTCTTGTCCTTCTAACGACAAAGGAGACACTTATGGTGAGAATTAAGTCCTCCATCTGTATGACACCTTTAAGGGATTAAATGTTTCCTCAGCTGTAGTTGTTGTTTTGGTCAACAGGTGGCAGTCTAAGAGCCACGGCTGAGAAGCACACCCAGGACGCGGCGGCTCACTGTCTGGCGCAGCGAGGTCGGGCAGCGCCACAAGCAGCGATGGATGGGATGGGCAGTGGGAGACAGGGCACAGCGGGGTGGGTGTCAAGGGCACGGAGAGCTGCCAGCGACAACACAGCTACCACACCGACTTCGGCCCGGATGGGAGAAGACAACAAGGACGACGAGGACGACGAGCACCAGGGCACTTCCGTGGCAAGACCTTACTTGCTGGTACAGTTGCGGTCTTGGCGCCGAGTTCTCGATCATAGTGTGAATCAAGGTGATTAAAGGCTCATTCTCTTTCATCTAGTTCAAATTGAAAGGAGCACAGAGCAGGTGTCAGTTTACAGAGAAAACAGGATCTCTTGGTCTGTCCATCAATGTCTCACTCACTCTGTCTGTCAGTGTCTGTCTCTGTGTGTCTCTGTCTGTCCATCTGCTGGTGTGATACCCAAACTCTTAGAGCTAGAGCATTTCATTTAAGGAGTAAAAGTTACTGGGAATCCTGCAGCTGCTCTCTCTCTGTCAATCCCGCCATGCCCACCCTCCTTTTTCCCTCCCTGTCCTCCCCCTTGTCCATACCTCCCTCTCTCCATGCCCACCCTCCTTTTTCCCTCCCTGTCCTCCCCCTTGTCCATACCTCCCTCTCTTCATGCCCACCCTCCTTTTTCCCTCCCTGTCCTCCCCCTTGTCCATACCTCCCTCTCTCCATGCCCAC
>JAODKN010000063.1:33739275-33752781 GCA_026774425.1 Petrocephalus zakoni
ACACAGGCCGTGGAGAGAGGCAGAGAGTGAGCGTCAGAGAGCTATGACACAGGCCGTGGAGAGAGGCAGAGAGTGAGTGGAAGGTACCCTGCTCGTGGAGCCACTGGACGTTACGGTGGAGCTGGCGGTGCGGTCCGAGCCGCCTGTGTAGTTGGACGCCTCACTCATGGTCCTCTGCGCAGGCTCCTTTCTCTCCTCCAACGGCGCCTTCTGGAGTTGCCTTCGGCGGGGACAAGGCACAGAGTGTCTGTGAAGACGGAGAATAGCAAAGGCACCGGGACCGACCTGACGGAGATGCAGCGCCTCCCTCAGACCACAGAGCCACTCACTCTGCTCAAAACCGACCACAAAGGTGCCCCTAAGCAGAACAAGGCTAAATAAATTATTCATGCACATTTAAATCTTGTTCTGTGACTTGTTTTGTTCCTTTTTTACCCTAATCATACGTCAAGAATTTAAGCTGAAAAACCTTTTTTCCAACAGCGATGTCCTATATTCTCAAATTACAGCACAGTGCGGGGGTCTGATGGGACCCGTGACATCTGGGGCACCGTGAGCGGGAATTCAGAGTGAGAAATGCCGCCTTGTGGACTGTGGAGGACGGGATTGCAGGTCACTGCGCTGGGACACCCAAACGTCTCGTCTAATTTATCCGGACCGGCCGCAACCACATGCCAGGCAGGAGGTAGGGGGACCGGGTCCTGGTTAGTTTGGCAAGGCTGGGCATAACCACGGGGAGGGTAATACGAGGCACGGAGCGTAACACACACAGAGACAACGCCCCTCGGGACAATGAGGTCACGCTGATGGACTCACAGGGGTCACCATGGCGACTGTCACTCACGTGCAGGAAACGTACATGACGGAGAACAGAAAGTGGCGACACTGAACACAGGACACGGGCCTATTCTGGTAGGATTCCCAAAATCATTCACAGCCTAAACGTCTCGGCATATCGCCTGTTGCGGACCAGGAGGCACCTGATCCACGATGCACCTGAGGCACAGCCGTGTGGCACACTTTAAAGCACTCGGTCATCAATGACTTGTTTTTTTTGTTTTTAATAACGCGAGCACAGGCCCCGGCACAGGCCCCGGCGGCTGCAGAAGGCAGACCGCAGCTGTGTGTCAGCCGGGGGCGGAGCCTAGCTTCCGAGTGCGTCACAGCCAAGCGCTCGCCTGGTGCTCTACTTAGCTGAAGGTTACCCCCCCGGCCTTCCGGTGGCTGGGTGCAAGCTTCACATGAAAATTAATCAGCAAATAAATACAAAGTAAGAGCCATTTGGGAGGGAGGGGGCTCTGTGATTAGGAAAGAGGCGCTAATCACACACCGACACGTGAAGAGACTCGCCCTGACTCGCGAGCCATCGGGCGGGGGCCGGGCAGCAGGAGCACTCTGTCTGCGGTTTGCATTTGGTAAACGCCATAATTACATCCCGCTTATCAGGAAGCCGTTTCACCTGCCTGGCGGGAAATCACATCGTTGCTGGTATCTTAGGTTTACGTTCCACGCCCCCATGATGTCAGCCTGATAACATGTTGTAAAAGTGACTCAGGTGACTTCCCGTCATGCACACCTATGCCGAGGGTGTCATTTTAACTGGCCCCTCCCATCCCAGGCAGCAGGAGGCCATTCGTGGCCAGGAATCAGTGATGCTGTACTGAGCCACCGCGGCGCCCCCTGCTGGCCTGGAGTCACCTTGCGGTGAGTCCCTGAAGGAAGGGGCTGCAAGGCAATGCTCAGCCTGGGCTTATCGGAAAAAAACCCTCGGTTCTCTAGATAGATGTCCAAATAAAGAGAAAATAAAATGATATTTACAAGGCAGGCAGTGAAACACGTATCAGATGTACTCACGCAGAGGCTATTAAAATGCATTAATATTTCATAAAGCAGTCAGCCCCCTGAACCTTCAAACACAAAGGAAAAGAAAAAAAAATCCTTCCTATGATATTCAAAAAATAAAAAACCTAAATGTTGTGATAAAGCGTAACTCCTGCAGGGTAACCCGAGGATTCGCCGGGGGGTGTCCGCTTTCATTACACTTACATCTGTATCTTTTACTGTAATTTCCAAGACTTTATGCTAAGCTATTTTTTAACACAATATTACAGCGATTCGGGACATCAGGCTGGTAAACATGGGAACTGCGTCGACTTTGAATCAGCCTGCCCGCCGTGGTGAGAAGCCGCCCGCTGCCGCTTTCTGAAACCTGATGAACGCCGAGGCAGGCTGGCCGGAGCTTCGGGTGCAAAGGACAGCACGACACGCAGTGTGAGTCTGACACACACAGGACAGGGAGACGGCAGGCAGAAAGACGGACGATGCCGCCGCTGCCCGCGGGCCCCACCCCGGGAAGCGTTACCTGCTTCTTAGCGGGCGAACAACTGCGCTGCAAGTCAGGCTAAAACACAAAGGAAGGGGGTGAAGCAGCGTGAATGAGGCGCAGCAGCGAGACGTGCGTCATCAATCAATAAAGACGAGAGACAGGTGGCCCGACGGACGCCCCCAACACGCACACCGACGCCCACGGCACCTCATTCATTCATACAGTATCTGATGCATCTGTGAGGATCCGTGTGCCCAGCTTACCCCTTATTTCATTCTCTGCTGTCTGGTCTTGATTGCTATTCTGCACAGTTTCATATAACTCTGTTATCTCCAGAGTTGCCAACTTTAGTCAGCTGGCTGGTATGAGACTTTCAATTGTAGACAAGCCTACACAGGCAATTACATGCATGCAACAGTCTCATTACCTTGTACATAGTTGGCAAACAATCCCAACACTTTTGATGTAGCTAGTTTTAGGTTTATAATGGAATAATATAAATTGCCCGTAAGATTTCTTGTATGAAAGTCTGAAAGTGTGAGAGTTGGCAACCCTGTATCCGCATCACCTACTGCCTATTGTGTCTAGTGTCATTATCATTAGCTTGTTTAAATTTTTGTGACTGCATCAACATACCAATAATAAAACATTCTAAGTCTCAGCGTGTCACTGGGGCCATATTCTTCATGGGGGGGCGGTTGTCTTTGAACAGGACGGTAGCCTACTCCCACCACGGAGACCACGTCTAAGATGGCAGTGTGAGGAAGACCACATTTGGTTTATTTTAATCTGAGTAAATAAGGGACCACTCTGCATCCCACCGCTGACGGTATGTCAGCCAGAGACCCTGTAAATGTCTCCTGAGGGGAAGAGGGGACAGGGACAGGAGAAGCACAGCGACAGCCTGGCAAAGGACACGGACACAGTGCCCGCCCGCCCGCCCACTTGTTAAACACAAAACTTGGCCCCCAACACCTGCTCCAGGGAAATTCACATTTTGCACCGAGTGACAGTCCTGGCACAAACGCCACTCTGTAATCTCTCCCCGAGAACTGAGGTGATTAAAGGCGGTTTATGGGTGTGACACTCGTGAATGTGAATGTGAGTCCGCAGCTCGGTGAGAAGCACCAGCGTCACCCTCTCAGGTGGCCAAAAAATGTGCCTGATTTTGGCATGCATACAACGCTTCAGAAAAACATTAAACTTGGATGATTTCACCTTGAAAACCCCCCTCGGCAAGGTTCTCTTTGGATTTCCTTTTTAAATTCTGATATTGGAATAATATGGGCTGACGTCTTAACTGGTTATAAGTCAAGCGGTTAGCCATAGACTTCCCCACGTGGGCAGTACAGGAGATCACCGAGGAGTTTGGGGCAGAAAGTGACATGAGAGTAAATGATCTTTTCAGCTCTGTGGAAAGCCACAGTGGACATGCTGCCTGTTTTCAGTCCGTGGTAGACAGAGGACAGAGGGACTGAAAACTAATATCACCATTAATACTGAAGCTGGAACAGACCAGCGGCCTGTATCACAAAGTAGGATTTCTTGCTTATACAGATAACTTGTCGAATTTATTGTAGCCTGGGAAAAAATGTAAATAAACAAAGAAAGTCCATTTAAATCTGGGTACATTAAATTCATCAAGTTTTCCAGCTAAGTAAGAAATCGAGCTTTGTGATACAGGCCTCCGGTTTCCGTTTGTAAGGCATGTATTTTATCAACATTAATAAGTCTGTCACATTTCATCTGTCACCTGAACTAGGGAATAAAGAAACAAAGTTCAATTTCAGTAATTAATTTTTCATGATTTTCTTTTGCACAGTTCAACCGCAGCTGGATAGACAGAAGCGACAAACTGTCACCAGGAATGGGACCCGAGTCGGCTACGCCTTTGTGGTCACAGGGGCAGGGCATGTGCAAAGGCCCCAGTCACATGTGCAAGGCATGTTTAAAGGGTTAGTCACATGGGAAGGGTGTGCCACGTCTGTCCCACCCATTTCCCACACGCGAGTATATGACAGTGCCCATTTCCGAAACCTAATGCCATGGGGTTTGTGTGACAGTCCTACCCAGGAGAGGGCCTCCGTTACACTCAGCATCATCGACCCTCAGGTGAAGAGGAAGGGTTAGCTTGGTGAAGTGAAATGCGGTGAAATATTGGCGAGCTCCTTCGGCGACGTGGCTAACAATGAAATATCTGTACATCTGGGCCGGAGACCGGCGGGAGCCGCAGTGACGGGTTATTAACGCGTGTGATGCAGGAACAGGGCAGCGGGGACGGCCGCATAATCACTGCTGCAGTCCGGCGGTAAAACGCATTAATCATGGCATTAGCGGGAAAACGCGCAGGGGCAGAACAGCAGTCCACTGACCGGGGGTGGGGGGGGGGGGCTTACAAACAGGGGGTCTGTGGGGTCAGACTGGCCGGATGTTTTGGAGGTCCCTCGCCCCCACCTGCCCAGTGAGGACCGGGCATGGTGACCTGCTACTTGTAGGCTGGGGGGGGGGGGCGTCTGCTCCAGCCTCTCATAGCCCCGATGTCTTCCGTATCCGTGTCACGCTCACCGCATCCAGTGCCCGACGGAACACATTTGCCCGGAATCGTGGTGTCAGGCCCATAATTCTATGCAGAAATACCACGAGCGCCGTGCGACGGCCCAAACTTACTGTTCGTTGACAACAAATATGCAGTTGTCTTGTGAGGGCGAGCCGGTCACTGGGTGCTTGCAGGTCACTTTCCGCTCATTGTGACTGGAGGGCACGAGAGAGAGAGAGAGAGAGAGAGAGAGATACACATGTTAGGACCCAGAGCAGGGACACCATGCCCCTCCCCAAATGCTGGGCGCGTCCCTCTGAGTTAGAATTCCTCAGGGTGCTCCCAGATTCCTCAGAGCCACTGCCCTATACCCTTGAGCCTGCTTCCCGGCAATGATCCCAGTATGTACCAAACTGGGAGCTGACTGCTTGGGGGGTCAGTATGAGTAGTGACTCAGAGACCTGCACGTCCCCCCAAGCCCCGCAAAAACTACACTCTGCTAAAGTTTGAGTCACAACCCCTAGAACCACAAACTCCTATAAACAATCCCATTCGATGATGGCATGATACTCTTAAAATAAACCTATAAATCTATCCACCAATCTTCCCACTACTTAACCAGTCCTGGGTCCCTGGATAAATATCAACTCCAACTACAAATAAACAACAAAAGGCTGTCAACTAAAAACAAAAAACAATAAGTATCTATACAAAAATAAAAGAATAAATCAGGACAAACGTTCTGAGGTCTAACCCAGAAGCACACCCATTTCTGACTTCCCCGGACCCCTGCATTTTTGATGGGGGTTGCGGGAGGGGGGGTTTCGGGGAATCTGAGGAGAAAACTGGGAAGGTACAGGCTGTCCAGCTAGGTACGAGGCCGAAACACCAGGAAGGGACGGGCTGTCCAGCTACACACGGGGCCCAAACACCAGGAAGGGACGGACTGTCCAGCTAGGTATGAGGCCGAAACCCCGGGAAGGACGGGCTGTCCAGCTAGATACGAGGCCGAAACCCCGGGAAGGACGGGCTGCCCAGCTAGACACGAGGCCCAAACACCGGAAAGGGACGGGCTGCCCAGCTAGACACGGGGCCCAAACACCGGGAAGGGACGGGCTGTCCAGCTAGACACAGGGCACAAACACCGGGAAGGGACGGGCTGCCCAGCTAGACACGGGGCCCAAACACCGGGAAGGGACGGGCTGTCCAGCTAGACATGGGCCCCAAACACCAGGAAGGGACGGGCTGTCCAGCTAGGTGCAAGGCCAAAACACAGAGACGGGACAGGCTGTCTGGCTAGACACGGGGCCCAAACACCGGGAAGGGACGGGCTGCCCAGCTAGGTGCAAGGCCAAAACACAGAGATGGGACGGGCTGTCCGGCTAGACACGGGGCCCAAACACCGGGAAGGGACGGGCTGCCCAGCTATGGACTGGGAAGAGACAGGCTGTCCTGCACCATTCCACAATGGATCAAGTAAAGTTGATGACAGGGACATTTTGTTTAATTTGTGCTTACATGGTCTGGTGTTATGGAAATTGGGGAAAAAAAAAACCTGCTTCTGCAAACTCCATTAATATTCATCTGTGCCGTTAGACGTCAGAAAAGAAAACAATGGACTTAACAGGAAAGGTGTCACCTGCTGAAATGTATGCTAGAAAAACCAAAATAGCCTGGGTACTATGTTCACTTGTTGGCACTGTGTGTACGGTTTCTGCTCTTTGTCCGTTTTGCTCTATATGTACCTTCATCTGTGCTCTACATGTCTTGCTGCTATATGCACCAGAATTTCCCCTTGGGATCAATAAAATAGTATCTTAAAAAAAACAGATGATGGCTGTTTTTGGGGCATCTTCACAGCATTCCTCTCTCTCAGGATGTCTGCCTCCATACCAATGAGATAACCTTCACAAACACACAGGCAAGTGACCTTGAAGGTCAGGCTTAAACAGACTCTCTGAAGTTGCTGGTCGACAGTGCCATGTGGCCAGAGGGTGACTCTGGACTGCCAGAGAAAAGAACTCATGGGACAGTCACCACTGACACCAACCTCATGTCTAAACCCTAATTATTATCCATGTGTGCAGATGCGATTCAGGGCACATTACATGAGGTCCCTCTGCCTATAGAGCACAGGGCAAAGAGACCGGGCCGTAACCAGGGAGTAAAGCACGAGCTGGACGGCATCCCAGGCGCAGTGTGGCAGCAAGAGTGCGTGCGCCTTTCTGTTAACGAGGCCAACAGCAGGCCAGATGAAGTATATTACACATTTACTTCCTGTGGGGATGACATGTGTCACAAAGACTCAGCAAAGCCTGAGCTCAAAAAATAAACAGAACCACACACAACTGATTGCCATTTTCATGCCAGGGGCCTGTATCACGAAGCAAGATTTGATGGTTAGCTGGGTAAGTTGTCAGATTTAAGGTACCACAGATTAAAGTGACTATCTTCATTCGCTTACATCTAGCCCAGACTACCTTAAATTCGACAAGTTATCTAGCTAAACATTAAATCCTGCTTCATGATACAGGCCACTGGAAAAACAACTAACTGATAAAGTGTAATCGCGAAAAGCCTTCTTTTGATGTGTAGAGGGTTGGCTTCCAGAATCGTCCGTGAGGCTGACAACAAACTAAAGGCACCCAGAAAAGCTAGCAGTAAAACTATGCAGATTGTACGACTACACATTTTGAGAAAATCACAAATTTATGGATAGAAATAAATACATTGTTGGCTGACACAGAAATGAAATGAGCAATGATCACACCATTTTAACAAGAAGCTTTCCATTTTTCGTCCTGTGCTTAAACATCTGAAAAGTCAAATCATGAAATATTCATTTGAGCCACCCTGTTGATGTTCCCAGAGGAGCTCAGTGAAATGGGAGTTAGCCCAATAAACTAACCGGCGCTCCAGCATTCTCATGTCCGTGCATGATTCCAGGCTCACACTAGGCCCCTGGGAGACACACAACAGGACAGCTCATTAAATTAAAGGCAGTTAAACTCTTGTGGCACTAAACCCTCTCTCTTATTGGAGGGGTAGCCCGGCCCAAGTCACATGACCAGCCCGTTGGCGTCCCGCATGTCCACTGAGCTCCTGGTACCCAGAGCATTTTTCAGCACTTTTATTAAACTGAGTGACTTCAAGGGGATGAATAAATCCTGCATATACCTGCAGGTGCCTGACAGGCCTGTAAGAGGCGCTAATGAGGCACCCAGGTAATATAGCAGGATAATTTAAACTAATCTAAGGTGGCATGGGGTCTGTTGGCAATTCATTTTGACAGACGGAAACCAAATAAATAGTCACTTTTCGGTCTGTACAATGAATCCTTTCCTATTCCTTCCTTAATTTTGCTTAAAACAAAGGAAAACGTAATTAAGTCAGTAAAAAAACATTTGGGAAACAGACCCCAAAAGCCGAAAGACATAAACAAAACCGCGGGTCCTAATATCGGTCTCCAGGGATGACGCTGCACTGATAAACGACCCGCAGAAGGTAAACACGACTAATTAGACACGCATCAAGAAAAAGGTCACCTCCGGGAGGGAGGGAGGGAGGGAGGGGAGCAGAGAGAAAAGGAAAATGGGAGAAAGACGAAGCAGGAGAGTAAGGACAGGTAGGAGGTGTGCCCATGGAGGCTGTCTGAGGCTCTGGGTTCCGCTCTGTGTGTGTGAGTGAGCGCTCGTGTCTTCTGTAATACGGGCACGTGTGTGTGTTTTCTTAGCCTTCTGGGAATATTTTTGGAGAAGCAGAGCTTGGAGGAAATGGATCCGATGGACCAGCCGCCCCCAAAAAAAAAAACAAAAAACAAAACAGCCATTTCCTTGTATCATTAATTACATTAAATCGAGACTTAAAACGCAGCTCAGTGACAGAAACACAGACATAGCCGCGTGTGTGCGTGTGTGTCAGCGTTATCTGAGCAGAAGCAGCCTGTGCCGCGGGCAGCGCATCCAAACGATTGTGCCCCAAAGGTGCCACTCCGCTCAAAACTAATTTAAACGTGAAGCGTGTGGGGGCCGTCACCCCGAGCAGACGCGTGTGGGGGCTGTCGCCCTGACCGGACATGGGGGCCACTCCTTATTGTGACTGTCCCTTCTGGCTTCCTGTGGATCTGCATTCCTGTCCTGTAAATGATGTTCTGCATTTGGTCACTGTCCCTGCCAATGTAGGGCGGGGGGTGCAGAGAGAGAGTGGGGCCAGAGTGGACAACGGCCACTATGCTCCCAGGAGACCCTTCCATTCTCCCCAGAGCCAGGTCAGTATCGACTAAGGTCACTAAGCCCTGGCCACCCCCTCCCTGGCTGCCATGAGGGAGGACGATGGGCGATGCTCCATCCCGAAGTGAAAAGTCCGGAAACATCCCATTAAGGCACGCTAATGGCGAAAGGGACCGCGCTGATGGCCAATTACAGGCTCGGTAAACTCCAGGGGCACAGAGACGGGTGGGGTTAGGGACCCGGCCCCCTTTAAAGAGGGCCTCATTAAGTTTATAACTTACAGTTTAATGACTGCGATAAACCGCAGCAGGGAGGCCAGCAGCATTTGGTGCATCTTTACTCAAGTCTGCTTCAGATAGTTCATCCCCCACCCCCCCGTCACCAGGGCGACCAAAGCGAGCGTTCCGATTGGGGGAGGAGAACGACTTGGATTGGCCGTTATCAGCGTCACCACATCTGATCACAGTGTGCTGGCCCTGGCCGCTCCATAAAAACATTTTTGTATAACTGCAAAATACTATTCCTCATTGAAGGCCCCTCGCTTCCAGGGGACTTGCCGTTCTGAGCTGATTTTAGTAGACAGGCAGTGTTAGTGCAGTGAATATAGCATTAAAGATTACAGGCCGTGTAAAACATACGCATCACTGAGTTCATCCTGCGGGAATCTAATGACAGGGGGCGCCGAGGAGGTTATACGGGTTACATGGGAGATTAAGCACAGCAACTCGAACTAGCAACTGAACCACTGGACAGACATCACCACAGCTCCCTGAGGCCACAAGGACAAAGCCAAGACTTCAAAAGGCTTCTACTGCACTGGGTCAGTGGGCCTCCTAATAGAAGGCAATTCATGCTTGGTTCGGGCCAGACTTATCAAATTAAAATGCTGCTCTGCGCGTGTGTTTGTGTGCGTCTCCATCCCGCTGCAGGAATGACAGCAGCTAGGGCACTGAGAGAAGCAAACAGCACTACACCCCATGGGAAAAGACCTCCCAGCAAGAAGCTCCTCCTTCTCCCATAAAAGGCAGAGCAAGGAACAGCCTGCAGTCCAGAAGACTATACGAGGGCACCAGGATGGGGGATGGCGTTCCGGGCACCGCATCTGACAAGGAAACAGATGAGCAGCTCATACGAAAGGCCCCAAAGGCGAGCAGTGGTATGGAGCGCGTCTCAGGCCCCAAAGGCGAGCAGTGGTATGGAGCGCGTCTCAGGCCCCAAAGGCGAGCAGTGGTATGGAGCGCGTCTCAGGCCCCAAAGGCGAGCAGTGGTATGGAATGCGTCTCAGGCCCCAAAGGCGAGCAGCGGTATGGAATGCGTCTCAGGCCCCAAAGGCGAGCAGCGACATGGAACGCGTCTCAGGCCCCAAAGAGGAACAGCGACATGGAACGCGTCTCAGGCCCCAAAGAGGAACAGCGGCACGGAACGCGTCTCAGGCCCCAAAGAGGAACAGCGACATGGAACGCGTCTCAGGCCCCAAAGAGGAACAGCGACATGGAACGCGTCTCAGGCCCCAAAGAGGAGCAGCGGTACGGAATGCGTCTCAGGCAGCTCCCATTGCAGCTCCCTCACCGGCAACCACAGCTATGCCAAATTCCCCCAGCCGAAACAATGAATGGACAGATCATCGCGTTCAGCTTTGGCTGACCGACGACAAGCAGCGAAATGATTAATGACCAAAGGGCACACATGCAACACGTATGTGAGCCTAGCTTCAAGGCCGCGGAACTGCTCCGGGCAGGATCTCCATGGAAACAGCGGTGAGACGTGCGCAGTTACCCACCGACTGTAAAATATGCTGAGGGTCCTCACAAACACCCATCGGCATCCATCGGTGATACCGCACACTCACTGCACCCAAGAGAAGAGCAGGCAAATTTCCGGCCCAAAGCCTCCTCCGTGATGGGGCTCACTGACAAGAAATGGCGACGTCACAGAGACCTGTCCCGCCGGAGGACGCCTGAACTCTATCTCACCTGAGCTCCTAGTCTGAACACGGATGCTTAACCATCAGGGCTTATATACTGTAATCTGGCCCACCTTAGATTTAATAAGTCAGTATGTTTTATTTTGATACCAAATAAAGACAAAATTTTTAGGTCATTATCTTTAGTGGTTTTTGAGTTGTGGCTGCTGGGGTACCCCCTGACCTGAGGACCTCACTTTCATTTCCACGGCAGGTCTCTGCCGACGATTCTGGCATTTTGCTCATGCTTTATTCTGATATATAATTTACTGGGGGTTTTTTGTAATCTTTTGAGAAAACTGATGGTGAAACTGACCAATATTTTAGTTGAGGACTGCTAAAAAAATCAATGCATTTCAATGAGAGCATGAGTAAGAAATATCCATTATTTTTGCGAAAAAAATATTTAAATGTGACATTTCTTGACAGAGACATGATAAAGCCATATCTGAAGCGCTCTGGGCCAGTTTTTACCTGCTTATACGCGCAGATGTTTGCCGCTGCCCAACGATGCTATTCAGGGACAGCGGAGGACATGTCCTCGGTGGGGATGACCCCACGCCGTATCCTCCGAGGGGCATTCAGCACAACCCACACAACTGCCCGCGCCACTGAGGTATGCACGTCAGCAGGGGGGTTATGGGGGGGGGGTCACAGCCAGCCTGTGGCACAGGGCTCGCTATTCACATGGCTGCCTGCCGCAGAAAGGAGAGAACGGCGACCATCTGGTCGGGTGGTAAAATATTAATACCCTTCGTGCGTCACCAACAGCTGGAATGAAAAACGATTGTGGCGTATCGGCTGGCCAATGCTACGGGCAGGAAGCATCACAGAGCCGCATTAATGAGGCAGCCATTGGCAGCCATTTTCACTGTAGAAAGTTACCTAGATACACAAATTAGCAGGAAATCCCTCTCCGGGTGGAAATAACATTAGCTGCATGAAATGACCCCAAGGCTCAGTCACACTAGGGCATGATCCTCATCCCCCCCCAGCGGGAATGCCAAACTCCACACATATTGTCATGTCTACCTTGGGGGTTGACCCAGGTTTGCCCCCCCAGAAAACAGACAGAACATATGGCTGTGCAATTACAAAAACAATGTAATCGATTATTATTAAAATCATTCTGCCACATTACGCTTTTATATCGTCTGGCGTTCCGAGTGACGCGCGCATGCGCACTTCCGCCCCTTCCGAATGTGTATTCTGGTGGCGCAAGTATAGATGGCAGGAGGCCAGCAGAGAGCAGCAGCAGCAGCAGCGTTTAGTCAGCAAGAAAAGTTAAGTAAGCTCACTGGTGCGGGAGCACTTTGGATCTGAAGACACGGACGTGGATCAAAAACATTATGTGCGAGCTTTGCTGCTCGGTGGTGTCTGCGCCATTCAGCAGCACGGCAAATTTCTTTAACCACCTAAAATTAAAACACAGAGTTTTACCACCAACTAATACAGAACCAGAAAAGGCAAAGTAGCTTCGACCCGCATCGACGTCCTTCGCATCATAGTCATCAATAAAAGACACTATGGTGCAACTTATTTCGTAATTTTTTTTTATATTTTATTTATATATTTTTTTAATTCAGTATTTGATTAAAATTTTAAGAGATAGTGGAACTACACTAAATTGCTGATTTTATTTACTTGTCTTTACTACTTTATACAATATTTGTTTATTATTCAACAAGAAGGTATCAATAAAAATGTCACATTCCCTGTTCTTTATGTGTAATAAATGCAATGTGTTTCCAGAATCAAAGAGCAATATGATTGTGTCAAATAATCGTGATTTCAATATGGACCAAAATAATCGTGATTTCAATATGGACCAAAATAATCGTGATGATGAGTTTTTCCATAATCAAGCAGCCCTAATGGAACATACTGATACCCCCCTGAAGATTCAATTACAACAACAGTATTTCTTTGCACTTAAAGTGTAATGAAGAAAAACTGTGCCGGCAGTCGGAACCCCCCCCCAGTCAGATTAACGCCCATCCCGTCGCTGACCCTGTAAGCTGCCGCTCCGTCACGGTCTAGTTCCGCTCCTTCTGGACTCTATCTGCTAGAGCCATCTCTGGGCGTCACTGAAAGCCAGTGAATTAAAAATTAAGGGGCCGGGTATACAGCTGAGGGGGGTGGGGGGGGTAGTCCGGGCCCGGAATCGGGGCTGTAACTGACTCGGGTCAGGTGAGCATGGGGGTGACTCACTGGTGCCCACCACGCCCAACGAGATAAGCAGGGATGGGGCAGACCAGTATGTGGCATGAGGTTGCGACACCCAGCCTGCACACAGAGTCACCGTAACTGAGTCGGGGGGGGAGGGGGGCCTGCCTTATTACACAATCTGAGCCGCCGCATCCTGCAGAGCCAGAGTGCTGGGGGTTATCGGGGGTTTATCCAGGGGGAGAGGAGTGTTTTAATTGGCCAGGAAGAGCAGAAGCGAAGCAGC
>JAODKN010000064.1:6076-17814 GCA_026774425.1 Petrocephalus zakoni
GATGGGGGGGGGGAGAAATCACGGGCTTTGAAAATGAAACAATCGGGGGGGGCTTCGTCAAAGATGGTTTCTGTGTTTTATAACACGCTTCTCTATAAAATACACGGTTATTATACGGACGCGCCGTGACTCAGCTGGCGTCAACTCCCGAAAAGCGCGACTCGCTTTCAGGCAGAGTAAAAAGATTATCTTGATAATCTTTTAAACATTTTTCGGTAGGTCCACAAGTTGTGCTTCTTTCCCTATCCCCCATTACGCAATTCAGCCTTTTTACCATACATGTCTGACAACACAGTCTATAGTAAGTTATTTCTAAAGTACGGCATTCTTAATATGTAGCTGTATATATGATTGGAGAAACTTTTGTCTGTGGTCTGGGCGTAGGGAGGGGTCTGGCGTTATTTTGACAATTAAATTCACAAGGGCATTCCTACAGGTTTTTATTTGGAATAAAATGTGCATTATCCAGTGGGCCGTGGATGTTTAATTATGCATTTTAGTTTAATTTTAAGAACTAGTTACTAGTTAAGGGTGTGACTTGGGTGTTCTAGCCCCATGGAAGGCACCTTTAAAAGGATTATTTCACTTGTGTGTCTAGTAAAAAAAAACTAGTCAGTTTAAAATGCATAAAAAAGTTCCGAATTTCCATTCGGGAAAACTATGGAAAATTGACGGCATTGCTGCACGTTCCAGCGTTTCAGTTCGCGAAAACGAAATAATTTGTAGGCTTATGTGATTATTGTAAAATGAGCACAGACTTCCGAATGGCTGGGTTTTGCCGCTCTCTAAATCTGTCCGCTGTGGGCTTCTGTTGTCTACAGATTACATCATCCCCAGCCTGCATGCTCATATCATTCTAAGAGGCGGCTTTTCCCTCCCAAAGTCAATAACGTTAAACTGGTACTTAAATTATGTGCGTGTATTATAGATACCCCGCAGTCCTGATCAGGATATCAACTCCCTTTTTTACGACTTGGTTTTTTGATGACAAGAAACGGCGTGTTGCAGCATGTCGGCTCACCCCGTGCTCAATCTCCGACCAACCACTTGGGGCGCGAGTGAGCAAAGTGCGTTTACGATTAGGGACGAGTCAATCGATCTTGAAATATCGATTCTTTCAATCTAAACGGTCTCATTAAAAAAAATCGATTCTAATGTAGAAGTATCGATTTTTAGCTGGTATTTTAAATGTTCATAGACCTAAATAATGTAGTAACAGTAGCACAATGTGTTCATGCACCATTAAAAAAAAAGCCTGACAGAAGATAATTATATATACACACACACACATATATATATATATATATAAACCACACACTTCACAACACAATGAAAATGGTCCTGTAATCATTCATGCTGCAGGTCCAAACACAACATTGATCTCAGGATGCATTTGTAGATTTACAGATCCTGATGGACAAGTTTTCTCCATGCTACCATGACTTCTCTCTCAGTAGGCAAATTGATACATGCTTTTACAATCTTCAAGACCATCTCTTCCCAGCAAAAGGCCATGGAGGCAATTATTAGAAGGCCAGAGACCTAGAATGTGTATATCCCCCCTTCAGTTATTTCAAGGCCTTAGATATTTGTTGCACTGATGCTGCAGTACTGGGTTTTTTCTAAGATGTCGTCCTTCTTGAAAAGTCTTGGATATTCTTAGAGAAATGTTTCAGACCTCACCAATCAGTTTTTATTTTGCAATTTACTTCCCTGTGCAGGATTAGAAGTCCACACCTTCTCACACACGCACACTTCCTTACATAAAACCTCAATCACCCATTCTTTTTCAGCGAGTGTTCAGCCCTGTCAGGACGGTACACTCTGGACTGAACTTGCTCTATACACTCAAACTCTGGTGTTTGCGCGACAGAACGGGAGAGTTGAAATGCATGCCCCTGCGTGCAGACAAGAGGGTGGCTGCTCACGCCCTCAGCTACTCCTCCCATTCAGAGATGTATTGTAAGTGCTTCTGTGTGAAGGGGCATGGAAAAGATGGCAAGGATTTGGAGATGCATCCAAGGAAACCTGGACGGGACAAAAATACCGCTACTTCAAGTCTTAGGTAAGGATCTTGCAGCCACCTTCAGCAAGCTAACTTGGAGAGGTGTGTTATAAGAGATCCACATTACTTGGGATAAAGGCACCTATTAAGCAACCTGAGAATGTAAAGTAACTTGACGATTGTTGCTAAGGAAGGCAACACCCTCGAACGGTCCATGTTCGGTGTCATTCGGTCGTCGGCTGGAAGATCATATAGCCGCCCTCACCGGACCGAACACAATGGCACAGCTCCATGAAGAGCAGTTAGACAGAGATCACTGTTTGAGAGCAGTGGGCAGCATGAATGTAATGGTGTGCCCAGAAGGTTGCCAGCTCAGGTCTTGGAAAGGGACGGACCCCACTGTATCACCCAAGAGTAAGAGATTTAAGCTGAACTGCTCCAATTGCATAAAGATCCAGACAGTATACATGGGTAAAACGTAACAAAACAGCTTCATGATAATGTGGTAGCCCACGCAGTAGCACTTTATAATCTGTTCTTTTCCTGAGAAACTTGAGCTGTGGCTTTTGGCTGGAGGACCAACACAAGGACAGACATTGTGTAAGGGAGACATAGCACACATTCCTCATTAGTCCAACCCCCACCATGACGGCTAGCTGCAGGAGATGCACCCTAGCACGTGGTCTTCATCTAAAGTGTCCTACACTTCTTCTTTGTGTCTTACATCGAAAAGGCAATAAAAACCTCTCCACATAAACAGGATGCGTGGTCTTTTACATGTGATTTTGGTTGTGTTCTTACCAATTCCCACCAATACACTCACTTGTAAACAATCCCCTCTACCCCCCCCCAACAAAAAAACATTATCATCCATACAGACAAAAAAAAGTCAGACAAAATACTGAAATTGTTTTTTTATGGCACAAACTAAATTATAAAATGTAACAGAGGCAAGAGTAAAGTTTAGAAAAGGTAAAGGAAATGTACATATTCTCAGTATGTAAAAGTTACTTGTTATTTCTTGGAACATAAGAATGCTTTATTTACCACAAGATGCTTATTTACCATTAATAGAATCACTGTGCAAGTCCTAGAATTTTATTTGATGGGATGATTATCAAAATAACATTTCATTTGAATAAACAGTGGCACTTGTACAAACAATTATTTGACCACTGTAAAGTCTGTCAGTATGTTTTTTTTTTTTTTTTTTAATAAATCACCATGAATACAGGTAGTATTTCATTCATTATGTAGAATGAATAGTTTTTCTAAACCTTTGTTAAAATGTTGAATTCATAACAAACCAGGTTGGGAAAATAAAATCTCGGAGATACCGCAGAGTAATAAAAGCAAAAACTATATAGTTTAACTTGCTCGTTTAATATTTATGTTATTCGAAATCTGTACAGCCGTATGAAAACGAAGTTAAGGAGGGAGTCAGTTTTACAGTCATTGATACGTACATACAGAACTGTGCAGTAAATGCAGTGTGCTGCAGACCCAGAGCACAAGTCCGAACCACTCTGGGTCACGCCCTCTAATGCAACCCCGAGCATGTATAATGAGGCTCTGTTTCATCTCCTTTTATACGTTACTCGCAGAAAATAAACTTAACTTTTTAATGATAAAGAGCAAAAAAAAAGTTCTGAAATTCACTGGAAAAGATGTATTGGGAGATTCAAATTGAATCAAAATCGGCAGGTGGTGTCGGAGTGGGTGCTCATGGTTAGTGTTTCTGTGATATTTTGCTTGTATAAATGTTGAAGGAATAAATTGACTGACGGCTACAGACAAAGTTCCAGGGACATGAAATGCAGCATTCCGATTGGAGGGGTCAGAAAGGCGGGGGAGGGGAGGCTGAAACCAGGAGGATCCTTCGGACGGAGACCACCCCGCAGAACAGCAGCGTCACACGGCTTTGTTCCCGGTCGCGTAATCGGCCCGCGCCCGGCCGGCCAAACACGAAAGTGCAGAATCACTGTGACCCCCCCTCAATACACAGCACTGCCACATTCTCCTGAATTCCAATCCAGAACCTTCTTCTCATGTAGTCACCAAGGGGAACAGAGCCCCGCGCATTCCACTTTACAAAATAAAACGTGTGATATTCCTGCTTTTGTAGCCGCAATCCAAGGACCGTCAGGCCGAATACCAGCCCCCGAAACCCAGAATAGGATTGCACAGAGGCATTTGCCATCGCCTCACTGACGCGAGTCATTCCCGTGTGCCGCCGTCCGTCCATCCGTCCATCCATCCATCCATCCATCCATCCATCTGTCCACCTCCAAAGCAAAGAGCTGAATGACAACTTGACAATCAGTCGACTAAAGTACAATGTTAGTAGTGATCATACATACACAACTGGGGCTTAAGACAACAGGACAGGCTGCGTAATCAAAAAATATGTACAAATAAAAATATTGGTCCACTACACCAGTACAACATTAAAGTGGATTATTTGTCTTTTTTTTTGTTTTGTTTTTTTTTTAACTGGAAAGGAACATATGCTAAACACCAAGATTTGTAGGCCAAAGATAAATTTAACCAGCTGGTTAATTAATACCTAAAAAAAATGGATGTTTTGAACATTACATGTTAGGGTGTGTGCAGGCAGGACCTGCCCCCCGTCTCTGGGCGCATTAGTGTCACGGGCAGAACGGACCCGACGGACAAGTGCAGACAGGTCGATGACGGGGGGGGGGGGGGGTGTAGGGGCTAACAATTTATAGGTTAGGAGAAAAAGATCAGGTGACAGCCGACGGGGGGACAGTGGTCTCCTTTGCCTGGGGAGACAAAACTAACAGGTACGATGGCTGCATTTTCTCAGGGAGCTCTCACAGCCGCACCTCGCCCCCACTGATAAGGCGGGCCTCCTCTCCCTCCTCCTCCTCCTCCTCCTCCTCATCAGAGTCCTCCTCTGGGGAGTAGTAGCCCTCATGGGCGAGCAGGGGCGAGTCGGGGCAGGGCCCAGGGCCTGAGTGCTCGGCGATGGAGGAGTACCCCCCCGGGCTGTCGTTGGAGGAAGGCGAGCCGGGCCGCGATGGCCGCAGCAGGGGCGTGCGCTCTGTGTCAGCCTCCTCCCCCCTGCCCTCCTCCTCCTCCTCCTCCTCCTCGGACTCCGTGTCCGGCTGGACGACGCGCTGCTTGCACACAGGGCAGGTCTTCTTGGTCTGGGTCAGCCAGGGATCCACACACCTGCAGTGATATGCTGGAGAGGCAACCACTCTCAAGGTGGGCAATAGGTGGCGTGGCAGTTAAGACGACATGTGACTGCGAGGCTACTTACTTAATCTAACTTAATCTTATCTTAATCTAAGATGCTTTGCAAAATTCCCCAGACATATAGCATGTACAAGGCAACCGAAGGGCTACAGGTGTCTGTCGAGCAAATATATTGCTTTCCATTCCAAGAAGTCATACCGGAACGGGTAGGGATATTAGTTTATGATGGGCAGGAGTAGATTAACATCTCTGAATGCCCCAGGCTGATATGCCCCACCCCCAAAGCAGGACACGAAAAAAAAATCATGGAGAATTAAAACAATGTAACAATCCATTAATCAGTATGCAAGGAGCCAGACAAAGAGGGTGGGGGGGGATCTGGCCCCTGATGAGGGAATACTTTGAAGGATGCCGGGGAACCTCGATACGATTTACAAAGCTTGTGTCTTGTTCATGTTGCCCGTTTGTGACCTCTGACCCCTGCCTCAAGCCCCGCCTGGGAGTTTGATAAGATAAGCAAACAACTCCCAGGAAAGCCTGCACTTCAGCTGGCCTAAGTAGGACCCATATACAACAGGCGCCATGGCGCCTCGCAGAGAATGGGGGACGCCATGTCAAATAGGAAATGACACGCAAGATGAGTGATGATGGAATGATCCAGCCGGACATGCACTAAAGGCACTTACACACCGCAGTGATACCAACACAGCGTACAGTGATAAACTTGCCGATTGGTTGGTGCTTACAGTGATAAACTTGCTGATTGGTTGACCACAAGCATTGGTCTAGCAGAGCAAAAACTGAGCAGATGGAATTATTTTTGTACTTCAGTTACATTTAATGCATCAATTAATAAATTTTTGCTTGTGTCTACATATTTCTGCATTGGAAAATTCAATCATTCAATCAAAATTCTAACCAAAATACTTTTGTCTAATATCATTGGTGCAGTGAAACTTGCCAGCACTTATTGAAGGGATAATGTTATACTTATTTTGTGGAAAACAAAATATCGATCGGCTGGCTAGATTTAATAAGAATGATGAGCACGTTGCAGGTCGTACAAGTAAAATAAAAAGAAAAGGCTACATCCTGTTCTGATCCCAATTGATCTCCCAGCAACTAACAAACGACTAATTAAATGGTCCAATTATCCTCCACTGTTTTGGCTGCAGTGTAGTTTTGTATGCAACTGTGTGTTAAGTTTAACCTACGAGCTGCTTATTTAGCAAAAAAGGTCCCAGTTCCTGTTCTGTGGTGTGAAAGTGACACACAAAAGTGGCCAGGAGCCAGAAAAGTTCCAGGTGGAGACGGCCCAAGAACCAGGAAACAGGTTCCAGGACATTGGTGTGAAGATGCCTTAAGCCGCTGCTGGATGGAAGTGACGGAAGCTGAGACAGCAGGGTGAGATATTCGGGGGTTTCAAAACCTCCTTTCTCCTAACCCTGGTTTCCATGGCTATACCACCTGGCGACCTCATCTTACCGTGCGAGCAGGGCAAGATCCTGAGTTTGTCCCCGTCCTCGTACTCATCCAGGCAAATGGCACACATGTCATACTCGTCACCTGCAAGAGGACAGAGGGGAGCGGTGAGGACTGACAGGCAACAGAAAGGGGGTCCCACTCACGCCTGCACTCAAAAACGAGGACTCCTGCCTGCTTCCATCCCAATACAACGGGCACGACAGTACGGGATGTGGCCACATGCAAATCGGTATCAAGCTTCCGATCTCAGCTCGCTAACTCACTGAGCCACGTACCACCACCATATTATATATGTATACATTTATATTATATATGCATGTATAAATGTGCCTATATAAACACAGACAGAAGGTTTCTCGTTCCCCTGGATATAATACACTGTGTAGCTGAATGCACATTAATTATAATAATTTCTCACAAAGCTGAAACAATAGCACAGTCACTGAAAGGTTATTGTCATACATGAAAGCCTCCAGGACACCCAGGGGTGCGCACGCACATGCGTGCACACACACACAGATGCATGCTCTGGCACACGCTTATGTGCATATATACTCTGCGGTGCGACATGGTTTGCAGACTGGATGATGGCTGGGGGCCTTCTGAGCGAAAATATGAGGCTGGAGGCGAAGAGCCAGGCAGACAGAGAAGAGGCAAACTGAGGCCGAATGGAAGGAGTCATGCAAAAAACACCAAGAATACAGGGATGTTATGCAAAGCTGCTGCGGTCTGCATGCCAAACATGAGGCAGGCCTACAATCTGAAGTACTTCTGCTGTGTCACGCCACGTCACAGGGCTTTGCACAGGGCGGATTCGGGCCAGCGCTAAGTGTAAGGGGGCGATTAGAGAGAGGAAAACGGGCAGAGAGCAGAGATCGCAACCCAGAGGGAGACGGGGGTGGCAAGGTGGGATCCAGTGAGCTTCAAACCGACGGACTGATCCGCGCTTCGCCAGCTCCCTGCCAGAGCAACCACAGAAAGTTGTTTTCAAAAGGGATATTCACATAATAAACAAAGAAGGCCGGCTCCACCCACCAGCTCCCATAAGCCCCCAGGAATTCCGGTCTGTCAACATTCCTCCGCATAACTGTTCCAGGGGCATGTGACGAGAGGGGCGTACACTTCAGCCAGACCGGCAGCCTTATTCAGAGCCACTCATCTCTTAGGCCTGACATCACCACCATCAGCCTGGGAAAGCTGCCTATTTGCAGTACCAAAAGCCAGGCCCAGCTCCAGAACTCGGTAACAGGATGGGCCAGGAAGATTTTTTTTGGGGGGGGGGGGGGCAATTACGTATAAAAATAAAAAATACACTTCCCCCTGAACACCCCCCCTCCCCACCCCATGAAGCTGGGCCCGCCAAAAGCCAGGTTAGCGATTAGCACAGCGGGCTAAGACATTGTGTTGCTTAAGTTGGCTTACGGTTGACTATGGAGAAGCTTCCAAACTGGATGAGAGGCACAGCTGCATGTCAGGTCACATTAGAGTTAAATACACAGTTGGACCCACTATCCAAAAGGCCCAGGTGTCTGCTCAAGCAAAGCAGATTAAATGAAACATTAAAGTCCGTTAACAAACGCACTACAACGATAACAATTACCATCTGTCAAAATTCCCTGCACATCTAAGGGATGCATCTTTGCGAGTAAGGCAGGACCGCAGATGTAACGATGAGGGAACCGCAAGAATGAGAGATGATGTAGAACAAGGAAGATGTTCCTCCAGACATGCTCTTTGGGTCCTCTTACACACCAGGGACTCGACATAGGAGGAATCACAGATGGATTTGATCACCACATCAGCACATTTACAGCAGGTACCAAGCCCGACAAGGGCTCAGAACCCAACGGCCACACATTCAGGCAGCCATACAATCATTTTATCTGCAGAGATCCACATGGTTCCCAAGCTGCTTTATTGGTCTGTGCTTCACATTCTCGAATGACCTAGAACCCAGGGCACTTCTCTTCCCTTTTGGCCGTCAAAACATGGTGTACTCTGAAAACAAAAGCTGGATGGCGACCTTTTAAGAGCAGAGATTATCCCTGCTGCTCCGGAGGGGACCTCTGAAGAGATGTGAGTGCAGCGTGACAGAGCCGAGGCCTGACTGCGACGTCACACAGCCTCGGCGCGGCTCCCCGAGGCCTGACTGCGACATCACACAGCCTCTGCGCGACTCCCCGAGGCCAAAACTAGCCACGCTCACTGGAGTGTGCAGGTATCGCACGTTCCCCTGCTGGTGCGCCCATGTCCCATACACAGATTTACTGACATCTACTGCAAGCGTTTCACATTTCAGATTCTAAGATCCCCCTCCACGAGACAAAAATAGACAAAGGTGTCACAGAACAATTTTCTGAACACCATAGACTACACCAGCCGAACAGGAAGTCAAGGCTATGTGACTTCCTGTTTACCGGAATGTTCTGCGTCCACCTGCACACATTACGTGGAGCTTCACGCCTACCAGCATAGAGGCACATACAGCAGTCTGGGAGAGTGTGTTCTTAGTTATGGATACCTGCCAATCCAGGCTGTTCCCCTACCTTGTGTCCGGTCTTTCCCGGGATGGGAGAATTAGGATACTGATATGACACTCATCCCCCTCTCAGTGTGTGCCCAGGACAGTTGACCTAGTTTGGCCTGATTCCTACACTCTTATTTACACACAGACCCCGAGTCAGTGAGGAAAAGGCCGCTGCCCTTCGCTTCCCAATTCCTCCCGCTTGTGATGTTGTTTCGCTAAACAGGAAGTCCTGTGGAAACTCCCCCACATTTTTGGTTTTGTCCTTGAAACGGAAAACTCCGCATTACAACTCTGAGGAATCGCTTAAAACGGTGGTGTCAAGTCCTGTGTCGCTTAGTTCTTTCCCTGTTCGACCACAAATGACTGAGACGAAGAGCTGTGTGGTAATTAGCGCAAGGAGCTGAAGGAGTTTAACCAGGTGTGTTAAATAAGGGTAAACCCCAAAACATGCAGGGCTTTGGCGCTCCAGGACTGGAGTTTGACACCCCTGCATCACACAATCCTGTGACCCACCGGTGAATCCTTAAACCTGTATCCTAAAGACCATGGAATGCCCGAGGACAAAAACAGCACAAAAAATGTACTCAAACTTGATGTAAGAGATAAACATATCAAGGACAGGACAGCACAGGTGAGAACTGGGCAACAGGAACACAAAACAAGGAACCACGCTGGATATTGCATGTTCCTGTAACTAAAAGTGGCAGACTAGCTATTCCAGCCCCTGCTAACTGCTGACTGGCCAGTGTTATGATGACTGACATGTAGCTCCTCCTTTTGCTGCTTCGCCCCTTTGGCACAGCGCCAGCCGATTGGCCGACGAGTGAGACGAATGAGCTTCCAAATGCTGAGCGCTGGGCTCTGGATGGCAAAGCTGACGACCGAAATTAAAGAAGAACTGAAAATGGGGGCGGGAGGGAGGGTTGTCAAATCTACAAGAAGCAAAATCGATTTCTGAAAAATAACTAAACAAAAACATACAAAGATGACAGAGGGGGCAGAGTTCACTTACAATAGGGCAGTCAGTTTGTAAGCATAAACTACTGAAAAAAACAGACGCTGCTGTTGTGCCAGTTCCCACAGTATTGAGCTCAGCGAGTCTGCCTGTCGGCCACGGTCTCTGTACTCGCATTCCGCAGCCCTGCTGAACCCTGCTTGATCTCTGAAGTTCGCCCTCAGCTCCGTCCACCTCCCGAAAGTGTGATGAAAGGCAGGAAGTTTCCCCAAACGTGCCGCTGATTGAAGAGTTGAGATCACTGGAAGCTCAAAGTTCTCGTCAATGTTATCTGCTTCTGTCAGCCGGGCTTGAAGCTAACGATCCCCCAGTGGGACTTCTGTCATAGTGGAGGGGACAGCTTAGAGCCTGATAGCACAGGAGGTGAGGCGGATGCTTTGAAACAGCGCCCTCTGCTGGAGGGAGGGTTGAAGCTACGGAAGGACGACCGCACCAGTGTGTCGGATCGAGCAGCTGGGGATAAAGTGAGGGGCACTGAAGGACACTTACCCTTCTTGAACTTATGGACCGGGATCTTCTTCAGTTGTTCCTTGGTCAGCCGGTTCCTTCTGGCCCGCTTGCGGTGCTGCACGCAGCGCACGATCTGCACAGAGGGGAGGCATGTGAGGCAGTGTCTGCGAGCCCGATGTGGCCACTGTGTGACCCGCCACCGATACCCCGACAATGGCATTCCTAAATAGGCACTAGCCGAGGAGTGCAACCTGCAAGTACTGGTATCAGGTAAAAACAGGTGTCAGATATCAGCCACCTGTAAAACGCACTGACGCAGACTCTCTTGTTTTTGGCTTGTTAGTTTTTCAGCTAAGGCCTTATTCATGCAGCTATCAATATTATACAATTTTCTTTATTTATCAATTTTAAAATTCAGGCTATTTTTGGCTCAGAGGGGAGAATTTGCAGCTTCACATCCCCCAGGGCTGGGGGTTTGAATTCCACCCCCAGTGGATGCAGGGTGCTTTGCATACACCCTCCATGTTCATATAAGGCGTTTGTTACCTCTGGCTAGTCTGGCTTCCTACCACAGTCCAAGTAGTTAGGGTGACTGTCACCTTAAATTTCCCCATGATGCACTTGTGTGTGTGCATGCAGCCTGGGCAGGAATGGCATTCCACACAGAGTCTCCGGATCCTCGATTTACTAAAGGTCGATTCATACTTCGCTCTTCTACATGTGCTTTCTGTTGCGGACGAGGGGATGGGACGTACATTTCGTCGTCAGGGGTTGACTGCAGACCACTGCGGTCAGTGCGTGTGTTGCCCAGATGTTTTTGTGTAGCAGAAACCTTGCACATCGACAGTGCACGTGCCAGATGACTGATTAGTCACTTGCAGTAGGGCTGCACGATTATGGCCAAAATGATAATCACGATTATTTTTATCAATATTGTGATCACGATTATTAATTTTTTTAGTGCACTTTCTATTTTAACCCTCTGGAGTCTGAGGCCTCTCGGCCAGTTTCAGGGTAGTCAGACATGCCTT
>JAODKN010000064.1:44505-55729 GCA_026774425.1 Petrocephalus zakoni
TTTTTTTTTTTCACGCTCATTTTATTAACGTTTTTTAATTTAACCATTTTGTTTTTCCTTATTCGTTCCTGTTTTTCCGGGGTTTTTTGTCCGTCCTTTGTCACGCCCCCCCCCCCCCCCCCCCATTCACCGCACACACGCGCGCACCACGCACCCAAATAAATAAAAATAAAGCCAGGAAATAAACCACTTAAACATAACATAACATAATTCCAAGGTGGGGAAAAACGAGAGATTAGACAAATATAGGGTTTTTTTATCTATCTGTTTTGTTTTTGATTAATTGTTATTCTACAGCTATCTAATAACACAGGAATTATATTATGGAAGAAGATAATTGCAGCTGATACCGTTTTTAAATGCAAGCAAAGTACATTCAATACATTGCTGATTTTTTTCTTTTGCAAGACCATAATATAGAAGTTAAACAGGCAATGTTATAGTAGTTAGGAGTGCAATTCATTTATATACAGAGGCTAAGTGATCGTCACTTTCGCTAGATTCTTAATACCACGCCAGCAGTGTAAGTATAAGGCTCAGTCAATCTCTCCGATTCAGTCATCGATGCTTCGCTCATCCGAACGCATGCCAGCATCCCACTGAGGTGCGCCGGAAGCAAATCCGCTAGACCCCCAGAAAATGAACGTGGTTGGATGCGAGGATCATGGATAAAAATCCTCTTGGGCAGTTAGGGCAGGCGTGGGAGGAATATTGTCCTTAGGATGGAGTCCAGAATGTATTTTTTTTTCTTTGCAATCCATGCACGGCACTGACACTGGGACGAAAAGTTCGTGTACAGTGCTGGATCCGGATCAAGAAACTGCTGGTGTTATCCGTACGACTGGTTGGTCCAGTGATCGGCACCGTGAGGCAGATTTGGTTAATAAACCAGAGATTGAAAAGTATGGGTGACCCGATATAAGGACAAGGACCCGATATAATCCTTAAAAGACGCACTTCTAAGTGTGGCACAGAAGATATTGAACAGTGGCAGTGTCTGGGGGGAAGAGGTCCATTAGAAATGTCAATGAATAAGAAGGCTGGCTTCTCAGGGGAGCCGAGGAGGTGTGGATTTAAGATCGGGAATCTGCATATACCTGGCCAGCTTGGAGGGAGGACGCCACGACATCTCCTACTGACCCCTCCAGTATATTAACGGTGAGACCCCAATCAGTGCAACTCATCACCTCTCCCTCAGGCTTTCTCTACTGTGTAATTACACATCAGGTAGGTACTTGCTTGCATCCCTCTTGGCATAGCGTATTAAAGGGATAGCACAGAAGATAAGTCATAAGCGCAGAAGTCCGTTGTGAGCTACACAATTATTTTCTCTTATCTTCAAAATCAAAATTAGTGCTGCATTTTTCATTAAAGAGGAATCGACACAGAATTGTGGGCAAAAACAAAAGCACCGCCGTCGTCTTGCTTATTAATACACAATAAAAATTCGCATATTTCATACAATGTGAGACCTTTGCATTTCACAATTTATGTGGTCTTTCTATAACGATGCAGCAGCAACGCTATTAATCTGGAATGAGAACATTTTTCAACACTTAAATATGGCAGAAGACCAGCATTCAGCAAAATAAAAGGAATAAAACATTATCTTCACCGTATAACCAGCTTCAGTGTTCTGGGGGCAAATTTGAACAAACCTGGATGAAATGATGAGATCCCACTCAGAGCAGAACAATTACGCTTTTCGTCATGTAAAGTAGAACTCATCACACGTAATATGCGTGTCTAATTTAGCCGGGACACGCCCCACGTTGCCGTTTCCCTTTGACCGGCGCATGCTCACGTTGTGAGGGCTAAGAGGAATTTCACAACAACGTTTTTTTTCCCTGTGGCAACAGCATTTAGACAGTGATGATGTAAATGCGCATGCCTGCTGTAGATGAGTTCATGACCTAGAAACGCTTTTCAGACTAATATAAAGATACAAAATGAATGCTCAGTCATTCTATCATAGCTTAATAATAATCATGATAACTAATGATAAATGAATGAGCCCTGAATCATTTGGTCTCTAGGTGGATAACAGAACTGGCCTTTCTGATGAAATCCAGCTCAGTCTTCATTCCGCTTCCTTGATGCCCATTTTAGTACCTACGATGCAAAACCAAGAACCACCACGAGATGGCAATTTTTCAAAAAGGAAATTTAAGCCGAGCTACTCCACCAGCTTCCTTCTTCTCTAACTAATATTAAAATTCACAATTACTGCCATTACCAGAAGTTTGCCAGCAAAGCACCTACTTAAAAAGTCACTGATCTCCAGTAAACACTGAAGTGTTTTATGGGTGTGAATACGGCCGTGTCCTGGTTTCCTTATAAAAATCCAATTCCCGGTGACCCCCCCCCCCCCCCCAGGTGACCCCAAGGTGACCTCTTGAACCCTCCGTGCTGTGTCGCCATGGTAGCAGTTGAGTCATGTGACAGGCAGGGCTCTTATTGGGTGGGAGTTTCTTACAGGATCTCATGGTCATCAGCATTCGCAGTGACACACCAGAAGCACAGCCTTTAAACGATATGCACGGTTAATAAATGCAGAAAAATCAAAATAAAGAAAACAAATCTGTGCATATGGTCTGGACTTAAAATTGGATCATCTAATCATGATCAGCTCTGCCCTGCTCGTAATGTCTAACCCTCAGTATATAAAATTGCATGTGCAACACCCTAGTCTGAAGGAGAAAAACATCTGTCCAGTTACTCCAAAATCCAAGTACTGTCTTCCCTTACCTACCCCAGTACAGCAGTAGGCAGGTCTAGTCTGGCCTGCTGGCTGTTTGCTTTGCTTCACTTCCAAACCCTTAAGCTGCTGTTTTGCTGGTAAGTTTTCTTACCTGGTAGCTATACTGCCAGTCTGGAGTGAAGTCTGAGATCTGGCCACAATGAGAGGGGACTCGATCAGGATGCCCTTTTAAAAATATGACAAGTTGTACCTGTGCAAGACTGCTGGCCCTATAATAAAATGGGGGGGTACCATTCCCGAAAGCAGCCACAAACTTCCACTGTACAAATGGAGGGGGTCCACTTCATTCCTTACACCCTCTGAAGGCCCCAAAAACCATGTGCCACCCCCCCTCCCCCCAAGACCATCTCGCCCATTCCAGGAGGGTGCATAAGGCCGAGTTTCCGGAACATTCCGAGGCTTCCGTGTACCTCCAGACATCCCGGTTCCAGAGCTTTCTCTCCAAAAAAAGCCAGAAGTTCCAGGTGAGGTGTGGCCAAGCGTGTGGCTGGCCCTTCCTGCTCGCTGGCATACAGAGGTGGGTGAGTGGGGTGCAGTGCAGTATAGGAAGGGTGGTTTGGAAATCACATGCAAGGCGAAGTGTTACTCAGAGGGGCGTAAAAAGCGAGGTGGGACATCCTCCCTCTCTCTTTCTCTCTCTCTCTCGCTCTGTCTCGCCCCTTTCCGCGTGCCTCCGGCCCTCCTCATGCACGGGTCTCCTTCTTGGAATGTGGTTTGTTTCCCAAGAGAGAGTCTATCTCACTCACCGTCTGCGGGGTCATCTGAGAAAGCACCTGGGAAAAGACGATACGAGAGTTGGGGGGGCCGAATGAGTCATTCCTGTCTGTGACTATCTGAGGCCCCGGCAGCGGTGGCTGCGTAATAGCTGTCATTATCTTGTAAGTGTATTTGTGGCCTGCGAGCCTGACGTACAGTTACTGAGGTTTATAGCAGGGCAGGTAGGGTAACGTACAGCACTAAGTGGCCCACGCTAAATCAGCAGTACTGATTGGCAGAGGTGGGTAATCCAGGTCCAAAGACTAAAAATCCAGACCAGGATTTTGTTTCAACCAACCAGTTAAGTATTAAGAGTCTCATTCACAGAGTGTGCAACTAGTTGGTTGAAACAAAATCCTGGTCTGGACTATTACTCTTTGGACCTGGATTACCCACCTCTGCTGATCGGTGAATGTTTTAGCCACCGGTGCTAACCAGCCCATAAAAGGTCAGTCAGTTATCAGTCACAAATTCACAATACAGTCAACTGTTGACTCACATCAGATCATACTTATGTCCGAGGTCCCGTGAGAGCCTTAATAAAATTTATTGGGAGACGTCTGAAGCAAATGTGGATGTCAGCGGATGTATTGTACCATGTGTGTGGCATGGGAAATGTGGCATGCGTGTTCTGTTTGTTTGTACAGTATTTTTACACTGTACTTATAATCGGTCAGTACCCGTAGGGACCCCAGGTTCTCCATCAACTGGTCCGTGTTGGAGACGCCCAGCAACACAGAACTGACTCCCTCGCTGCGCAGGCACCAAGCTGGGAGAGAAAAAGCCACAACAGAGGTAACAAAACTACAAAGCCAAACAAAATATATAGATTCAAATAGCACACCCACGCAAGGAACATGCTGGAAACATTTCATGCTGGACCCCACATACACATTCACGCATCCAAAGACACAGCTCCGTACCGATAGCCAGCTGTGCGGCGGTGCAACCCAGCCGGTCGGCCAGCAGGTGGAGCTCTTTAATCTTCCCCAGCTGCCTGCGTCCCTCCTCGCTGCTCACCCTCTCCTTCAGCCACTGGTATCCCTAGGAATCATCCGCAGACTCTTTAAAGCACACAAAACCCCTCCATGCACGTCAGCATAAAATAATAACAATAAGAACCCAGAACTGATAAATTATGGAATTCAAAGTGTAACAAATGTCCATTTAATGGACCAGAGGAGCCTCTTACATGGCTCACTGTTCTCAAAAGTGCCTCGGTTCCACTCAGCGAATGAATAATCCGTATAATTACAATACTGACAGGACTAAACAGCGGCTCCACAAAGCACACTCACTGTTACTTAATTTGTGCAAAGCAACAAAATGCATTTCCATCGAGAGCGGGCGCCGAGAAGCTTTTTGACCATGGGAATTCGCTGTGATGATTTATTCTGAGACCCTTTAGCTGGAGGCCGAAACTATTGAGGGTGTCTATGGACGAGTGGCGAGTGGCGTGGGCTTGCCTAATGGAGCCCCCAGGGGGCGCTGATGGGCCTCTTACCTTCATGGCGGCCCTGGAGCAGTCTGGCACGCCGTCGTTGTACTTGCCAGTGATGAGTCCACAGGCCAGGGGCGACCAGGTCATGGCTCCCACGCCTGAGACACACACAGACACACACACACACACACACATGTAAAAGCACCTTAAAGAACAGACATAGACTTCCTGTTTTATTGTTACTGTGAATACTGTGAATTTTTCAGTAATATTACTGAATATTACTGTGTATATTTCAGTAAATAAAGCTGGGTTATAATTTATAATACACTTCACACACTACAATAGTCCTTTTTTTGTATTTCAGCCATTTCTTTCATGAATGTTATATTTACAATTTATTTAGTCATCTTCTGTTTCAGCCATTCCATTTAATTTCACATTCATTCTCTGAATACCTCTGCAGTACCTAGTCGTATGTCTGCTTTGATGTTTGTGAGTGTTCTTTGCTGTCGAATCCTTTATATGCTACTGACTGAAAGGCACAAGTAAGAATTAATATCCACTGATGTACCCAAGACAAATAATCTTGAATCTTGAATAATTCCGTTAGCATTAATCATTATTTCTGTTACTAATAATGGTAACAGAAATGATAATAACATAATGAGATATGAATGCAGTTAAATGAAAAACGTTTTCTATTCGTAAATATCACAGGTATATTACTGTACCATATTAATAATACTATTTGTTACTGTACTGTATATTTCTGTGTGTTTGTGTGAACAATGTGTGGTTATACTGCCTCTTGGTGCAGAATTTCGGATTGTTTACTGCACCATCGAGAGTCGGCAGGAGGTTGAGTAGTGGTACAGGGCCGTGTATGGATGAGCTCCCCTGTTACCATGGCGATTGATCCTAATCCCCCCCCCCCCAACCACCTTGGGTAACCCACTTAATAAAATCGCCGTCTGACTATATCGCATCCTCGCAGCCTGCCTGCGTCCGTCAGACTGCCACAAGCTGTATGGGTCAGACAGGTCCCTGCGTTTGGCATCCAACAGAATCCTCATCGGATGCAGCCGGGAATTCTGCTCTGTGATTTAGGGGCCATCATTTCCGGTCGGGGCAGAGCAGTCTGTCATTACTTAGGGACACATCATGGCCTGTATAATACTATTCATTTCTGTAATATATAATGGATGGATGGGTACTCTTGGCTTGCATCCCTCCATCCATCCCTCCATCCATCCCTCCATCCATCCATCCATCCATCCCTCCATTTTCTATACCTACTTGTCTCGTTCAGGGTTGGGGGGGGCCCTAAGGCTGTCCCACAACCTACAGGTGCAAGGCAGGGAATAATCCAGGATGGGTGGCCAACCCATCACAGGACACACTCATTCTTCTTCTTATACCCTATATCTTTTAATGTTTTATTTAAATTAATTTAAATCTATTTAAATCCATTTTACTTAGCTATGTATTTTATATATATATATATATGTATTTTATATATATATATATATATGTATTTTATATATATATATATATATGTTTATTATATATTTTTTCATACCCTGCCTTTTGCGCCTTTTCCGTTTCTGACTCTGAGAGCTGGAGGATTTCGATTTCTGAATTGGTACGTTTCCCAGCATTTAACCCCCTTCTCCTTCTCATAAATAATCCTGCTCCATAGAGTCTTTAATTATTTCTACATTTACTAAAAAGTAATTACAGAAAAAAACAAACCAAAAAAAACCAAAAAGAAACTAGTCTGTTATTTCTCAGTGCCGTCATTGACCCATCTTCCACATGCAGTACAGGGTCACGGTGAGCCTGCAGCATATCCCAGAATGCACAGGGTAAAATAAAGGGTACATCCTGAAAAAGGTGCCAGTCTATTGCAGGGCAAATACACACACAGAGCGCTGGCACAATTCAAACCCCTTCAAGCCGTGGTTCTGCCCCCTAAGCAATATCACCACCCCACGGCAAAGCTAGGAGTCCAAATCTGAGGTGTAGCTGAGCCTCAGTGTTGAATAGCTATTTTCTTATAGCGTCGAGATGCTCGCAAGCAAATGAGGCTCCTTAAATGCTGCATAGCATTTTGACGGCCATAAAAGAGCCTTACAATCGAGATGGCAAGTAATTATGGGGGGGGGCTTCTGGATTGGGCTTGGACAGCAGATATTGCTATGGTAACCGTCTCCCGCGAACGCCCCTATGCTCACCATTGGAAGCGAATCCCAGGAGGCAGGACTTGGAGAGACGATCGGGCCAAGTTACCGCACTGCTCAGTGAGACAGACCCAGGGCTCGGGGGGGGGGCTGCTGTAATTAAGCTTAATGACTGATTTCATTTAGTAACTAATGCAATTTCTCTGAAACTGATTCTCAGAGCATCTCTAGCCTACTGTACGGGGGCCGTCAGAGCATGGCCTTCGGTGAAGACAGCACTGTAACGATCTAGCATGTCACCACAACTAAAGTTTAACACCAACAGGCTTTAATGACTGACCGATTTTGTGGTAGAGTTCAGGCAGCTGGACTTCCACTTTATCCCTCTGGAAGTAGTGGTACTCCGCCTGCTCACACACAGGTGGGATCAGGTTGAACTGGCGGGCCACGGAGTACGCCTCCTGATGGCGGGAAGACCAAAACGCAGAAATGCAGTAAGGTTGACGGACCGAGCCGGTAAAGGTCACTGTGATTTTATAATGGATGTCACTGGCAGAGATGAGTTTTTTTTATTTTATGGGGGACCCAGTCAGAATGTCACTCCCCCACCCGGAGTGTTTAAAAAATTCTATAAATTGTTAGCGAGTAGAGTCAGAAGATAATAGCTAGCTAGCTGGTTAGCAGAACATTGGGTTTGAGGCAGTGTTTGGGGGCGGTACCTTGCTGGTTGGGGATTTAAACCAGCAACCTTCCAATTATAAGTGTTCTTCCCCAACCATCAGGCCACCACTGATTAGCGTGGTGGCTGTTTGTGGTCACTAAGGGGACACAACACGACTGTGTTAGTGCTAAACACAGCTTCTGGCTATTGAAGTATACACTATAGTCTCCATCTTAGGTTCAGTTTTATTTGATTAAATATGCAACACTTCACTGCACTTACATGTGGGTAATATGCCACATTCATGTCGATTTACTGCCATTTAGTGCATTATCTGCATTATTCTAAGCTGCGTCTTGTGGCTCTGTGTGATTGAAATGGGGCAGAGGATTCTAGGAAAGAGGCAGCGGCAGGTGGGTTTGGAGGCCCGCAGGCTCACCATGATTTCCATGGCGCTCCAGCGAGACGTGCCCCAGTACATGGCCATCCCCTGGTTGATCACAAAGGTCATGGCGCGCACCACCTCTGCAACAGACACACACACGCGCGCGGTACATGACACACGGGGCACAGAAAATGCACACACCACAAACATGTCATTAATGCAATCGCACACACAGGGTGCCGACCTTCCATTGGGCTGTTGACGTCGGTGCGGTTGGCGAAGACGATGTCCACATACTCCAACTGCAATCTGGACAGGGACCCCCGCAAGCCTGCGCCGGTAATGACATCACAACAACACTGTGGTCACTGTGGGGTCATCAGTGGCATCCACAATGTCAATAACATCCCTATTTATGCTTTTATGCTTATGTTCGTCATTCCACCTGCCCACCACCAGGTGGCGGTGTAGAGCAGAGGCCCCCGGTAGCCAGCTGTGGCCCATGGTACGAGTTCAGACACGAGCCAATTTGTTCTGTGTCCTGCAGAAACACCAGGGTGCCTGACGGCAGGTGTCGCATGACACGCACGCACATACCCACGCACAGGCACGGGTCCACACAGCGTACACAGAACGGTGCTCAGCAGGCTGGCGCGGGTCGTGGGAGTGGGGGGGTTCTAACTGGGTCACAGTCCCGGGAGGGGGGCTTCATGTTGCGCTTTGTGCGTGCTCTGACAAAGGTCCTTAATCCCAGCAATCACACTTATGGGGGGGGGGGGTTTGACGGGAGAGTAAAAATGAAGATGAAACTTGGCAGCAGAGGGAGAGACTGGCAGGGGGGCCCCTGTTCCTGTTTACTCACCTTCTGTCCACACGCCGCTCACAGCATATATACAGCAGGACAGCCAATCATGTGCTTAAGGTTAACAAGGTGTTCAAAGGTACGACGACAGCCCCCCGCCAGCCACAGAAACCACGGCCTTTTTGTCTCCAGAACACCCAGCCATGCACTAACAATACCACAACGTTAATTTAATGTGACAAGAACGTTCCTTTTTGCGTAGAAATGTTCCTTTTTGCGTATACTGTTCTTACAGTACAGCAACATTCATTTAACATGGCGGGAACATTCCATTTGGTTTCTGAACATCCAACAATGCACTAACGATATAGCAATGTTGATCTAACGTGGCAGTAATGTTCGTCTTTGGTTCCAGTCGTATACAGCTCTGGAAAAAATTAAGAGACCACAGCAAGAATTTTTGTTTCAGTCATTTCCTCACTTTATGGGTGTGCATCTGTGAATAATATATATATATATTTGCAAACTGCAGCCTGGCTTCACCCTGCTTCTGATTGATGAAGGGCTTCTTCCTTGCTTTATGGAACTTCACTCCTGCTTCTAGGAGTCTGATACAAACTGCCCTAGCAGTGCGCATCACACCATTTAATGTTTCCCGCTCCTCGTGAAGGCCACTTGATGTCATCCTCCGATTCATGAGAAAATGTTGGATAAGTAAACAGCCATCTCTGGCATTAGAAAGTTACTTCCTCCCTTTACCTGGCTAGTTGTTGGTCAGTGCCAGTGCCTCCTGCTTCACCTTGTTCTTGTGTACTGCCGTCTTAGAAACCTTGAGCCTGGAAGCAGCCTGCAGCTCAACAAAGGCTTCTGCTAGCAGAACCAGGATTAAACCAGAATTTAAAAATACATACATATATTTTAAAATATAGAGTGGTCTCTTAATTTCCAGAGCTGTATATTTGTCACAGTATGCTAAAGAAAGTCCCAGGACTCCATAATGATGATGGTGGTGATGAAAGTGGTGATGATGGTGATGATGATGGTGGTGATGATGGTGGTGATAATGATGGTGGTGATGAAGGTGGTGATAATGGTGGTGATGATGGTGGTGATGAAGGTGGTGATAATGAAGGTGGTGATGATGGTGGTGATAATGGTGGTGATGATGGTGGTGATGATGGTGGTGATGATGGTGATGATGATGGTGATGATAATGATGGTGGTGATGAAGGTGGTGATGAAGGTGGTGATAATGAAGGTGGTGGTGATGATGGTGGTGATAATGGTGGTGATGATGGTGGTGATAATGGTGGTGATGATGGTGGTGATGAAGGTGGTGATGATGGTGGTGATAATGTAGGTGGTGATGATGGTGATAATGATGGTGGTGATAAAGGTGGTGATGATGGTGATAATGATGGTGGTGATAAAGGTGGTGATGATGGTGATGATAAAGCAAACATTCCGACCTCCCTACCTTCTATGATGTGCTTCCTGGACAGCCCCCTCTCTGTCTCCGCCCTGCAGGGCAACATGGGCACAGTAAGCCAAGCAGACCCAGGACCCCAGCCCCAGAAACACTGGCATCCTGCCCCCTTCAAGCCTGTATTCCCACTGTTTCCATTTTATTTAACTATAATGAAATAGAGTAACCGATCATCACAGAACATATATCAGCCTAATTTACTATTCAGATTCATAATTTAGTTTTACATTTTATCAAGATGAACTAAATCTCACTTTTTATCAGTTTTTTAAAATACATTTTCCAGGGATAACAGGATCAAACGGTCCTTTATGGGATGACTAAAAACACACAATGGGAGCCATAAAAGCAGAACTAAAGAGGAATTCTCTGCATTCCTGTATTTTAATCCATAGTTTCCTTGACAGTCCCGTGTCACACTTGGGTGATACATCTCACCCCCCGTGTCAGACTTGGGTGATACATCTCACCCCCCCAAGTCACACTTGGGTGATACATCTCACCCCCAACCCACCCAGGTACACCCGTAACACCCCATGATACTCTGGCCTTATCGTGCGTTCCATTATCCTCGGAGGTCGGAGCGCGGAACTCAGAATAACGTCACATCTGCTAAAAACTCTTGCCGAACTTGGATCCAAGATGGAAGCCTCTAAGAAAGTGGCTCTTGCACTAGCTCTTTCGGAGTACAGACGGCTCCAAGCGTATGCCGTTCACCGTAGCAACACATCTATCGACTACAATAACGC
>JAODKN010000064.1:60236-73535 GCA_026774425.1 Petrocephalus zakoni
ATGCCCCCCACCAAGACCCCAGCCCCCCAAAACTCACATATACACAGCGGGGTGCCCCCTCTCACTCACAGACACCCAAACACGCATGGCGAGCCTGAAATACTGCAATGCACCGCAATGGTATTTACTTAAAGGCGCGCAGGGAGAAGGAGAGAGAGAGGGAGAGAGAGGGAGAGAGAGAGCGAGAGAGAGAGAGAGAGAGAAACGGCCAGCTCAGGATCGCGAAACATTTCGGCCCAGATTAATGCCTCTTTTAATTTGTTAGCATAAGCAATTAAGAAGCAGCGCAGATAAGTGCTGGGGGGGCAGGCGTAGCTCCAGCCATGATTATCCGAGATAACCGGCTACCACCCCCCCCCCCCCCCCGGAGGTTCTGGGGGAGGGGTTAAAAAAACACAACACGGGAGAATCAAAACACACCCCTTACCCTGCTGATAAAATACCGTTCTCATAATCCTAATCACCAAAAGAGCCTCACTAATGAACGGGTGGGGGGGGGCACCTAATGGCCCCGGGAATCATGGATAACAGGAACAGGAGGCAGGTAGGATGACCGAGGCTTAGTGGACGGCTTGGGCGGCAGTGCCTGCAGTAAGGAAGCCTGAGAAATCGTGATTAGGCTAAGCTCCTCCAATCGGCATCGCCAGCGAGGTGAGGGTGACCTCACAGAACATCACGACGGAGAAGGTGGCCAGCCACTGTTAGCAATGTGTCAGGTCGCCAATCTATTCACAGATTAAAGATGTTTTTCATTGCGGCTGTAATTAAAAAGCAATTTACAAAGTTTACACTTAAAACTGTGGCAGTTTTACTGCAGAAAAAGAGTATGTAGCGTCGCTCGATGGAATAGTGGCAGAGACTTTGGGGATTTGAACCCACAACTGATTGGGAACTCAGCTATAAGACCCATGTGGTCCCAGTCAGCCCCTGATAGCTGAGGCTAACGACAGGCGGCTGGGCTGATCCACACTGTGAGCAGTAATCCGGCAGCTGCTGGTTCCTCTGCCCTGTCAAGGTCACCGCTCATTGTGAAATCCCCGGAGTTTGTCACACACTCCCAGGGCCAGCAGCCGGCTGTCTGGCCAACCGAGCGCTGGGTCAGATCCCACAGGGAGCTATGCCACTGCACACTTAGCCGCGTAATTGCCAGTAATTGTTTTAATATACCATGAATTTGTGTAAATGATGAAACTTAATATCGCTTAAGGTAACATCCACTAAAGAACTAATTATACAGAAAAAAATAAATTAAAGGTGCTATATAACCAGAGGCGTAGATTTAGGGTGGACGGAGGGGATGTGTTCCCACCAATATCCTCCGACCATTGAAATGTCCCCACCAATAATTTAATCCACTTAGTCATAGGTCCCCACCAATGTCCAGAGCAAATCTACGCCCTTGTATATAACTACACAAACTGGGCCTTTTATTTTCATCCAGATTTTTCCTTGTCCTTACTGTCGGTGTGTTTTCATTTCCGTCCGTGGCCCCTGATTACCCAGCCTGCCTCGTCTTATGGGGCACAAAAAAATGCAAAAACTAAACTTTCCCCTGAGTCAGGTCGTTTTCCAAAGTGGCACAGCCGGGTGAGGCCAGGGCCCAGCTCACCAGCTCTCTCTTCCGGCTGGTCACCTAACACGTGGCCGCCCGGTCGGCAGGTATTGTTGCCAGGTGGACACGGCAAAAGGCAGAAAAGGGCAGGGCAGGGTGTTCCGTGCCAGTATTCCATCCATCCATCCAATCTTATCCGGGACAGGGTACACGTGCATTTAAAGCACTAAGTCCCATAAATGAACCACGGCCATTTCATCAACAAAGAGGAAGTCGGCAGATAAGCCCCACCCATAGATAGTTACACGGCAGATGCATGATGGGAATGTTGAGGTTACCAATCATGGTACCCCAACGGACTCTCCAATGCAGAGGGAAGAAGAGACGAATCAAGACTATCTGAAGGATGGCTGAAATTAAATCCGGACTCTCTTTCGTGATGACTGTCTTTTTTTACATGAAAATTTTTTATGTTGTAAGATCGCTATGCCCAAGGAGAAATGGACAAAGGACACTCTCTTCTGCTCTCGCTGACTTTCTCGCACGCACAAATGGCCTCCTCACTCCAAGGCTGACTCAACACCCGGCAGGTAAATGGAGGCATCCGGCGAGGACTGGGCCGGACTTCAGGGACTTTGGCCCGGATGGAGCCGACGAAAGGCGTATAGAGGACACCAGCGGAGCAGTGCGGTGGCTGGGCCTATCACTGGGATTTCAGTGCGCTCCACCGGTCATGAATCTTAGAAGAGGCTGTATAAACTAGCCACTCCGTACAGTGACTCATTCACCGTATCGGTTACGGTTGACATGCCAGCCAACGTCAGTCAAGTCTTTTAAAATGGTGCTTTGCAGTCGGTATAAAATGTAGCAGAAGCATTTTGGAGTTAAAGTTTCAGCTGTCGGACTCCAGCATGTTCGGGTAGGAGAGTGATTCAGGACAGTTCCGATGCTTATTCCTGCCCTTAGGGAACATTAGCCACGCCCCCTAAAAAGCCACTTCCACAAACAGACTCCACCCGAATCAAGCCCCGCCCACTCACCTGTACTTCATGCTGCTGTGTCTTCCAATGGCCTCCTTCATGTGCGCATGGCCCTGGGGTGCGTTCCTGGCAGCCGCGGCCTCCCTGGGCTTGCTCAGCCCCTGGCTCGTGTGGTGCCCATTTCCACTCTGGCCTCCGACCCCACTCCCACCACCCCCCCCTCCCCCACTGCTCCCACTGCCGCCCCCTGGTGGCGGGGCGGTGCGTAGGCCGCACAGGCGGTCCTCGCTGCGGCTCTTCAGGTTATGCTCTGTGCAGGCGAAGGACACCTGCATCCTGGAAGCTCCCGTGCCTCAGATCCCGTCCTCCTGCACTGACTGGGAGCGAGTCCCCGGTCCGCTCAGCTCCTCTGCTCGGCCCCTCCCTCTTTTAACTCCACCCGCTCTCAGGCCCGGGTGGCGCTGCCCTGCGGGTCCTGGTCACAGCCGAAAGGTGCCGGCCAAGCAGTTGGACCTATTCTCCACAAGTGGCCTTGGCCAGGGTCCAGAGTCTCCGTGCCTGAAACGCCTCCCGGTTGAGGGACAGTCCTACCTCCTGCGTGGCCAGCTAAGTGGAGGTCTCAGAGCTGGCGTACAGACCGGCCCCATGCCGGCATGCCTGCCGTCTTCACCGTGGACTCTGCAGATGTATTTTTTTATTCTAAGGGAGGCTGGGGAGCCGCACTAAACTGCTCCAAGTGGATCGCAGCGCTCCCACGCTCGCAGCGCAACACAGTCTGCCCAGAAACCGCCTCAGGCGTGGGGCACCGCTGTCCAAGCGACACACTGACTGACTGACACACTGACTGACACACTGACTCGCCAGGCGTGCGTGCTGTGCGTCGGTGCCTCGGGTCTCGCGCTAAATGGGCACTAAAGGGACGCGGTGCACGGTGACTGTCACACGCACGCATACACACGCATGCACACACGGATCTGACTCACGGATCGGTAAGCGCAGCGCCGGACCTCTGCCGCCGGGACTCCTGCTGCTTTGATTAGCGGCGGCTGTATTCATCGTCGCTCGGTACCGGGGATGGTGCGAGCGGCTCCGCGGCCGTCGCTTCCCGACAAACGGGGTGCCATCGGCGGCAGCCCGACAGAAGGCAACATCGCGCAAAGTAGCGCCGAAACCGGACTAATGAAAGTGATTAAGGTCGCCTAATTGCGCCGAAAAAGCTGCTGTGTGGCGAGCCGGCACCGACGTGCCACATATGCTGCATCGGTGAAGAGAGGTGGGGGGGGAAACACACACACACACCTGCTCACTTCTTCTCGTGCATTTCACACACACACCTCCCCACTTTCTCCTACCCTCATTCTAATTTGCGAAACAAAACAAAAAGAAAAAAGCTCTGTTGCATCGATTCAAGAAGAAATCGAGCCCTCCCCCCGTCTTTTTCCTTTACAGGAAAGCGGATCCGACGCTGCGAAGAGACAAAGTGGTGGCTCCCCTTTTTCTCTGCCCCCTCCCTTCCCCGGTGGTCTTAAGATCGGCGAGCCGCAGTCGCACACATGCGCGCAACCGACGGACGGACCGGCAGCCTGGAGACACGCGCGGGCGCGGCGACGGGCATCGCTTCGGCACAGAGCGGCCCCCACCTCCCTAAAGAGCCTCATCTGCCGCTAAGCCCCCCTTCCAGTGTATAACACCTCCTATGTATATGTATATATATATATATATATATATAGACTTCTTTTAATACACATATATATTCGAATTATATATATAATCTACCGAACTTAGTCCATATGGGCATTGTGGGTGTTATATCTGCTCTGACAAACCGTTCTGTTGGACGGGGAACCTGTACAGCAAATGTCAGGATTATCAAAGTTGAGGGAAAGTCATGAGCGGACTGTGAAGCCGCATAAGATTTAAGGACGTAATTAAAGCACAGGTCCTCTCCTGACCCCCCCGCCCCTCTGTCTCCTGCATTAAAACGTAAGCAGGCGGGCGGGCGCGCACTCCCTAACCCGACTTTTATGTGATGGGATTATTCTGCCAGTTATACGCAGAGGTGGGGAGGAGGGGGGGCAACACATGTGAGAGTTGGTGGGGGAGGGGTTTTGTTCAAATTTTGGGTCCTGTGGAGCGGGAAATATCATATACATTAATACTGTCTCTTTTTGTTTCAAAGGCTCAGTTTTTGGTATCTGTGCTTTCTCTGAAGGCATCTCCTGGGGAGTTTTTTTTTGGGGGGGGGGGGGAGTTGGGTGAGAGAGATGGGGGTTTGACTGCGGCACGCACGCGGGAGTGCCACAGCAAGCCTTGGCATGCGCAATACTTACACAGAGCACTGGCACCAGAAAGCCTCTCCAACACACACGCACAGACACAGCTCCCAGCTTCATGGTACGATCCGGAAGAAGAGAGCGAGCAATAAGACAGAACCCCTCCTATCCACCACCACCACCTCCCTCAGCGACAAACCAGAAACTCAGAATGTCACCTGAGACGGACAGGCAGGCATGGGGAGAACCTTCCAGAAGCAGGAAGATCAGTGTGGGACATTAGTGTGCCCGGCTGAAGACGGGCATGTTCTAAAAGGGCATGTTCATAAAGACCACCTCCTAGCTGCCACTTTTACCCATAAGCAATACCAATTTCACCCCAAAAGATACAACCTGTCCAAAAAAGCCTGAGATCTTGCCTCAGACCCATTAACCTCCAGGTATCTGAGCAGAAAATAAAGTTATTACACCTTGACACCTGCATGTATACCTGGGGGGGACACTGATGCTGTCCTCGGTTCCCCGGGTCTGGCCCACCTCCCTGCATCTGGCCGTTACCACGGCTACAGCCAATCGCCCTGGGGAGGCTGCTGACGCTTCCAGGTGTGGCAGGGGGAATGCTGGGAAGGCGCACCCTTTGGAGAGACGGCACACCCAGCAGGGAGATGATCGGGCTGAGGCAGGGAGGGGGCAGTAGGGGGCGCCAGTCCAGTCATGTGGCTGGTTTGCTGGCTTTGCCGGCCGTCCCAGTCAATCGTCACGGCCAGTATTAACATACCCCCCCTCTCTCTGCTCCCCCCTCTCTGTTTCTGTGCGAGGCAGACATTAGGGAGTCCGGTCAGGATGGTGATGTGTACGGTGGCGACACCCCACAGAGCCTCTGCTTGTTCAGCTGTCCTGGGACCAGGTGGCGAGTCACAGGGGGTGGGGTGAGTGACAGACAGGAATCGTATGCGTGTGTGGTCATGAATATATTACAGTGTGGGAACCAAATGTCCCCACAATGTGACAAAAACCTGTTTTTTTAAGCTTTTGGGGACAAAATCTGTGAATGCGATCAAAATATAAACATGGCAAAAGTGTTTAAGGTCAGGGTGGGCTAGGGATTATGGCTGTCATAGGTGGGATTAGGGTTATGCCCGTAGAAATGAATGAAGAGTTCCCACAAAGATGTGTGTGTGTATATGTGTGTGTGAGAGAGCACTGGGAGAAGAGTGAGAGGGTGTTTTATTGGCACTGTTATCTGCCTGGCTCCTGTCACGGACAAGGTCGCTTGGCGGGGGGGTGCTGGAGAGGGAGGGCTACAGGTCCCTCTGCGTCGGTCCCTGGACACTGGAGGGGGGTTGCTTGTGTTTGAATGGGTGCCGTACAGGTGGTGCAGTTCACTACCAGCTTAGCTCCAGAAGGTGTAACGTCTGTTGGACCCTTGAAAGCCCCCCCCCCCTCACGTGGCTCTCCATCCATGTAGCCGCTGGCCGCCTTCCCCCGCCTGCCTCACACCTGACATCCGCCATCCATGGGAGCAACTGATTCCTTCCAGCCCTAAAGCTCAGAGCTGCTGTTAATCTGCAGAAGTGAGCATGAAACTTCTGTGTTTGCTAATCGGCACCCTGGCACTGTGTATGGAGATCCCGGGCCGGCACCTGGACCTACACGCGGCCGCTCGTTGGGATCAGGGTGACAGTCATGCAGGTGAGATCACACACTGGCCACTGGCTCGCTCTTTGCTCCCCTGAGCCCACATCATAAAAAGAACAGACTTACATCATGGTCAAAACCCCCCCAGTGAGAACATGTATATGTGAGCAATTAATAATAAGACATATGTAGAGAGAGGGGTGTGGGCCCTAACTCCACATGCGGAGAGGGGGTTTGGTAAATAGCCCTACCTATAGGGAGACCAGAAGCGCACACATGGGCTTTCGGCACGCGCCAAACACAGCGCGCGCGACTGGAGATTAAATATCTGCCCAGCAACACGAACACAGCCTGAAGGACGGAGCCTCTGGACGCTCTGCTCCTGACTACCCTCTGGTGGGGAGCATCTGTAACTGCAGGCTGTGTGTGTGTGTGTGTGTGTGTGTGTGTGCGTGTGTGTGTGTCTGGCTTTTGTACACGGCTGATCATTCCTGTGTGGACATTAGATGGTAGAATAAAGATTCCGACACACACACACACACACACACACAAACACAGAATGTAAGCATTTACTAAAGGAGAAGAAAGGCATTATGGGATGCCTCTATACAGAAGCAGACAGACAGCACCGTAGCCAGGCAGTACTTCTCCCGCCTGCTGATTGATTCGGCCGGCCTCCTCGTGTCGTTCCCTTTCTCGCTCGCTCCCCCGTGTTTAATCCATTTCTTTCTGATTTAATCTGCTGCCGCTCCCTCAGACAGGCTGAGTTGCCTCACACTATCGCCCCCCCCCCCCGCTCCAACTCCTCCTGTCCATCCAGCCGCGGACACATGCCTCTTAGTGTCCGGAGTCTCGGCCCTTGCTGTCGCCACAGAGAGCTAGTGCGTGTCGACGTCACCTACACACATATATCTATCAGAACATCCACGTAATTAACCATCCCAGACAGCTAACAACTAAAGCTACAAATGATGCAAGGCTCTTACGTTGTTTATTTAGTGGATGCTTTTATCAAAAGGGTTTTTATTTTGAGAGAGAGGGGTGAGCCAGTCCCTGGAGTACGGTCCTCGCTCAAGGGCCCAATGGTGACATCACTCTGCCGGCTCTGGGATGTGAACTAGTGACCTACTGATCACAGGAATAGCATACTAATCGCCATAACCATAGAAAACTCCCCCACTGTCTTTCCTGAAGAGTGGATTCATAGGCTAGCTCACAAATACACCCACTGACACCTCCTGTGTGTATAAACATCACGCTAAGGCCTGATGGGGATTTCTGTTACAGTTGTGAATGGAACAGCTCCCCTCTTAACCCATTTTTTAATTGCACTGATCTCTGCCAACAATGTTACACAAAGGACCCCTTGCCATCCACATCTATTGTTGTCTTTCAGGAGCGTTTCAGTTTAAATACCTCGTATGTGGGTACCACAGCAGCACCCTCTAGAGATTCCAGCCAACAACCTTCAGGGTTCTAAGTCGGGATCGTTAACCACTACAGCCCTGACTGCCACCGACTCAACATGTGGAGCGTGATGCCAAGATGGCCGACCGGCAGGCCTATCGCCATCAATCAGGCCCAAACCCGCCCCTCTGCCCCCCTGCGGAGTGATGTGTCACCCGCCGCTGACCCACATCATCGTTATTTATGCTTCGTTTTTGATAAATGCCACCCTGGCCGATCAGGCTTATCGAGGACAGTAGGTGTCCAGCACCTTGACTGATTCTCGCCATCCCCCGTTTGCCAGGATCTGGAGCAAATGAGCTCATTCTTCTCGCCAGTGGCAGCGGAGCATATTTGAATATGAATTTGATTTTGCCCGGCCGTCTCTGCAACACAAACAGAGTGGATGGTGTGAATGTGTGAGTCAGACTTTACCGCGCTTTATATATTCTCCTTACGCCACTGAATGTGTTCTATCTTCCCTTCTGTTTTTTGTTTTTGACCTCTCAGGTTATGCTGGGTAACTTTCTGTCATCGGGCAACACCCAAATGTGAACCAATCAGCAACCTGCGGCGTGACCTTTGACCCTGACTCCGGTATCATTATTATGGCCATAGACCTTTGGTGTGGCGTGGCTATGGCTTTTAAAGGTCGCTTTGGTTCTTGGGGATACCGGCGCAGTTATCTTGAGCATGATCCAGTGTAGTAGTGTAATCCACCTGCTCCCACTTGGGTGTATGAACTTTTCATATTGACACCCTGTCGAGAGGATTAGCAACCTCACCCAGAGAGCCAGGTTGGATTCCGCCCACAGACTAAAAGCTGAAAGTAAATATTCCTGAAAAATGCATCAAATAGTTCATCATGGGGGAACATCAACAGCGTTGTCTGGAAAGTTCTATGTGCTCAGTACTCTGTAGATATCAGTTCATACAATCGGACGGGAACTGTTACATCTCTGGCAGATGTTTGTATAGGGGTGGAGCCACAGGGACACTGGCCCCAGCTGAAAGCTGATTGGCACCCAGAGTGCCACCTGACTCACTCACTGGCTAATGATAAGGTTGGCCCCTCTGTATGAATAATGGCCCCTCTTATGTCCCCCACCGCAAAAAATCCTGACTTCTCGGCAACAGGAAGAACCAAACCCCCCCCCCCCCCCGATTTGTAGGGGCGGGGCCAAGATGGGACCTCATAAATATTCATATTCAGTGCTAATGCTGGTGAAAAGACAAATTTGCAAAGCATTATGGGATTGGGTCTGAGGTTGGACGCTCACCTGTAGGGCATGGCAGTGCGTTCGGCCTCGCAGTCGGCCAGCGAGAGGCAACACTCGCGCAGAAAGACCTCCAGCTGGCGCTGTTCCGCCAGCCGTCGTGCCCCCTCCAGAATGTGAGAGGCCAGTGCCGGCGACTTGTCTCTCGAACCCGGGCTCTCCCAGCTCCGCCCATTCCTGTACCTCCCTAGGGGAGGCTTGGGCTTCCGGCCGATGCCATACAGATCCTCCGCGGTGACCCTGCCCCCGTTGCCTGTGGCCACCCGCCCAGCGAACATCGTGCAACGACTTTCTGAGGCCGAACGGTCCTGATCCCCGGGACTCAGTCGACCTCCTTAGTCCCTCCCACTAAAGGAGGGGGGCTGCATCCGTAATCTCTGAAACGCTCCCCTTCTGCTTAATCTGCTAAATCACCGGGTCGGATTTGCGCACTCAAATTTCACCAAAAACTGCTGCATTCAGGATTTTCTCCCGAGATGCCATTGAACACCCTGCCACTGAGACCCTCAGAAATGAACCGGATGCCCCAGAGTTTCACGAGCATCATCTTTAAGAAACGGACAGTGTGTTACGTACGTATTTGGTATATATGAAAATGTGCAAATATTTCCCAATGGTGCCTCTAATGACCTCATAAATCAAGTTTATTTTTATTTTTTAGGTGGAATCCCGATTCTTTCCCAGGACGCAAACCAATTAACGCCAGTCAGGATTTCATCTAAATGGTGTTATTTTACTTTTCACTTTTAGACCCCTTTACAGGGGCTGTGTCGGAACTGGGAGGGAGTTCAGGTTCACTCCAGTTTGCTCTGGTTTATTCTGGTTTGGGACGAGCACACTTTGGTGTACCCTGTGACCGGACTCGCACTGGAGACCTCTGTGAAGCCCCCACCATTCTCCACATCCTGTCTGTGTGTCACATCTGTAGCCCAAAACCTGCCCCCCTCCCCACCCCATCCTCCCTGGTCCTGGTTCCAAGGGCCAGCTTCAGCGGACTCGGGGAGCTGTCCCGGTTTTGCAAACCAGTCCTGCGATTCCCCCGCCCCCCAGTTCCTGTCCGACATCCTCCGCTGAGTGACAGTGAGGGATCGACTCAGACGCAATTCAGAGAGAACGAAAAAAGGCCCCATCTTGTGGGGGGGGCAGGTTTCTGGACTGTGACATGGTAGCCCCCCGCCCCCGCAGTGGAGCGGACAAACAGTCCTCCTTACAGCAGCTGAGACCCAGATACAACACCAGCCAGCAGAGGAACTGAGCGTCTTAAAGGTCACATTCGAGTTCCCAGGGACACTCTGCACCTCCAGACACGGCAGCAGTGGAGGCCGAGCTGTGTGCACCGCGGGCAAAGCATTTCCCAAATCCCAGTCCTCCCCAGCTGCTGGGCTATGACTGGAAACTCCCAGCATGCACTGGGGTAGGCAGAAGGGCCCACCCCATGCGTGTTCCAGCTTCTTATATGTGTGTGTGTCTGTGTGTGTGTCTGCTGCTCTGCACGAGAAGTGGGCCAGTTCCCTGTGCTTTTTTTGTGTGTGCGCGCAAGTGCATTGCCACCTTTTATGCATTGTTTCATTTCGACTCCCACCGGGAATTGCTGTCGGACAGCGGACAGGCGGTGTGCTTTATAGGTGGTTAAAGACATAAAGAGCTTGTCTCACGTTTGGCTGTGAAGAAGCAGAGACAGCTAATTGCGGGGATGTTCATTGCTCTTCCAGGAGACCTTCAGGTCCACACGCGTCAGCAAATCTGAACACCTAAGGGTAGCGACACACTTTTAAAGTTTAAAAGTGCAAATCGAGTGAAGAAACTAGTGAGTTTGGATTCTCCCGTCCAGGACAGCGTGACTGTGGTCGTCTTCAATGTGTTTTGGTTTTTATAAGACTCTCCCGGTGCGGCACACTTAGCAACAGCTGGGTTAGCACAGAGAGGAGCCTGCATCTTCACAGTGGTCAGCAATTCTGGATAAAAGTCTCTCTTTAGCAGCCAAGTGACCGTAGCCGCCCTCAGGGGTGCCTGTGTATGTGGGGGAACTCCTGAGGACAGTTATCACTCAGCGGGCTGTTAATGACTTAAATACCCAGCCTGCCCCTCCGGCGTGCTGACTGACCTCGATTCGGGCAGCTGGGTGGATATCTATGCCGCACTCAGAAAGGCCCTCAGAGCCTTATGGCCTGAACAGCTGAAAGGCGATCACACAGCGAGCCAAAGTCCAGAAGCACAAGAAACACAAACTGTTCTACGGCTTGCTTGAATATCCATGCCTAATATAGCCAATAAAACAACGACACTTAAGTATGTAGGCATCAGTATGGAGCTGGTCCCCTTTTGCAGCTATAACAGCTGCCATTCTTCTGAGAAGAATTTCCATGAGAGTTGGGTGTATGTCTGTGAGAATTTTTGCCAATTCATTCAGAGGAGCATTTGTGTGGTCAGGCACTGATGCTGGATGTGAATGCCTGGCTCGCAATCTCTGTTCTAGGTCATCCCAAAGGTGTTCATTGGGGTTGAGGTCCGGGTGCCATGTGGGCCTTCTAAGTCCTTCCACACCAAACTCACCCAACTCTGTGTTTATGGACCCTGCTTTTTACACTGGGGCACAGTCATGCTGGGACAGAAAATGGCCTTCCCCAAACTGTTCCACCAAAGTTGGAAGCATAGAATTGTTTAGAATGTCTTGATATGCATAACATATCAAAATGACATAACAGCAATCCTATACTTCCAGCTCCATGTTGATGCCTATGGTTTTAGAATGGGATGTCATAAAAGCATAAAAGCATTACACTTGGGTGTAATGGCCAGGTGTCCAAATACTTTTATGCATGTAGTGCACTTGTCAGACACAATCATTTTGTCTGCTGTATCACTCACTGTAAATGCTGATGGGTGGGCCCGAGTTCCATCTCCGTGGGCCCAGGACAACCCGTGGTGCTACGTTAGGTAACCTGCACTCTTAACAAAGCAGTAGACAGGTAGCTGTTGTAGAGGGCAGGTTACTTTGACAGGGATGCTGACACAACCCTCCAAGTCCTCGCGGGAGAAGCCGATATATGGACTGAGCTTGACAGAAGCCCCAGATTGATTCCGGAGCACAGTGTCTGAGTTGTGATGAATTTAAGGTCTGGCTTCCCTTTAGCCCTCTGCAGTATTTTAATCAAATTGTGGTTTGAAATAATGAATCAGAAGTACCTAAAGAAAATCGGAAGGGTTTAGATGTATGAGACTTCATGATTCTGCCCCTGGACTTTCCCAGCCTCTGGTGAGAACCAGCTTTGTTTTGTGTGAGTTTCTGTGACTCTTTCTGTGTGCTGCAGTGACTCGCTGTGACTTGTTGAATGACTCTATGACTTGCTATGACATGCCTGTCTTCTGCTGCTGGCACAGTGACTCAAGCATCTTTAGCAGCTGATTTCATCCAAATAAATAGACTGTCAGACCCTTTGTTGAGAAATTGTCCCTGGAGCAATTGGGGGTTAAGAGTCATGCTGAAGGGCCCAATGATAAAATTACATCTCCTACAATCCTGATCGCAGGCCACCCCTCTCCCCCTAACAGCAGAGAGAGGAGTGATGACTTCCCCCTGGGATCAGTAACTATCTTACAACGGCAGTAAATCCTAGTAGTCAATCTTCTCCCGCGTCCCCATCCGGTTTTCCGGAAAGAGGAATTTGTTGGCCATGGATCCCGGGCTATTTTTAGCCCACGTATTGTTTGAGCCAATGAAAGTCAAGGGAGGGCCATAGGGTGCAGTGGGGGCTTAGAGGCCTTGATCCAGGATTAAGCTGCTTCCCAAATGCAGGCTTTTAATCGACTGCAGTGTCAGTCAGAGATGGAGGACGACGATCTCGCATACGACTCCACTTAGGCTGCTCCATCCTGGCCTTAACAACACCCAATGGGCTGATGGGATGTCAACGCCAAAGCTGATTGGACAAAGAGGCTGGCATGATGATTTGCCAAAATACTGCACTGAACAACATTTGAAATCACAACGCAAACTATGAAGGTAGCTGATTATGAGTGTGTATGTTGATGCTTACTTGTCCCACTCTCTCCAGGGTGGGGAAGCAATTAAAAAGGCCAATAGGATGTTGGGGTATATCTCTAGGTGTGTGGAGTTTAAGTCAAGGGAGGTA
>JAODKN010000064.1:83563-95630 GCA_026774425.1 Petrocephalus zakoni
GCACTACGTCAAGCCCAGTGGCATAAAGTATTTACTTAATACCAAGCTGACATGATAAAATTGTGTGGTTGTTTTTTTTTGTATTATTATTACAATAATACGTATTTCTTTTATATATGTTTGAGGGTACATTGTGTTGTTTAAAAATAAGCTATAGAGAAAGCTTTCTAAAAGTTTACAATGGCGTGGTCTGCCATCTCACTTACAAGCATCTATCTTTTTTGTTTTTTGTGATTGCACTTTAATCCTAAAGTTTAAAAAAAAAAAAAGTTGAACCATTTATTTGTCATCTGTAGTTTGATTTTGAGTAGGGGAGGGGAAAATTGATTAAAATCGAAAATCGGATTTATTGTGATTTTATTTTTAGGCCATATTGCCCAGCTCTAAGTGATCCAGCACATAGCTCCAGCTGGAGGTCTCTAAAGCAGTGTCCCCCCCCCCCCCCCAGGTATACACAGTGCCCATGGGGGGCATGCTGGTGAGGCAGCCGGTCTCGGTGGGCGGCTCCGGCAGCTCCTACATCTACGGCTTTGTGGACTCCAACTACAAGGCCAAAATGAGTAAGGAGGAGTGCCTGAAGTTCGTGACGCAGGGTAAGTGGTGGCGGACACCACGGGGCACGGCATTCGGATGTCACAGAAATTAGTGCTGTCTTGCTTAGTTCGAAAAATGGAGACCATCATGTACGGTGTATTCTGCTTGAGTGTACAAATAGAGGCAGGGGTGGGACCGCCGGGATACTGAAAGCTGATTGGCCGCCCAGAGTGCCCTCTCCTGTCACTAATCGATTCATAACACATCATTGCCTAATGATAAGGTTGGCCCCTCTGTATGAATTATGGCCTCTTATCCCCCCTCCCCACCTGAAATAAATCCTAGAATTGCCCCTGGATGATTGATACCCTCCTCAAGGTCTTTCCTAAACCAAAATCAGCACCAGTAGTGAAACTTGGAGATCTGCTACCTGACATTTTGATAACTGCTCTGTGCCTTGGTCAGCAAGACACAGAGACCCCCCTGTCTGCCAGCCCGACATCCTCGTGTGAGAGTGTGATTTACACTAACGGGTCTGATTTTTCCTGCCTTCCTCCGACAGCCCTGACCCTGGCTATGGAGAGGGATGGCTCCAGTGGGGGGGTGGCACGCCTGGCCGTCATCACCGAGACAGGCCTGGAGCGGCAGGTCATTTTGGGGAACCAGCTGCCAAAATTATTCAGCGGCTGACCTAGAGGGGGGCGCTAGTGCTTCACCCCGCTCCCATGGTGTTGTTTATAACGTGCTGTTTTTGCTTAGTGTTACCTTGGCATTATGTTGAATAAAATACATTCGCACTACAAATTTTGTTGAGTCTCATTGTGAAGATGTTTGGAAGTGTGGTATTAGACTAATGAAACGCTGGTCATTAGATGTCCCCACCTAGCACTTGAACACATTTTCTCTTTTCCCAATTATACAGCTGGCTAAGTGTTTGTTTTCCTCATTCTGCCTTTCTTGAGTATGGCTGAATCTAATTGATGAGCCAGTGCCTCCGTGGGATTGGCCGAGGCCTGCAAGTTTAGATTTGTCCGACTTCACCCCAGTGTGCTGGCTTCATCATGGCTGTTATAGAAATGTCTCTGGTAATGAAATGTGCTTTTGATAGTTTTGCGAAGGGCTGAAGCAACACAGCCATAATTTTGCTTAGTGGACAGTTATGTAATGCTTGAGCTTAGTTTTCTTTTTGTGTATTAATTGAGCTGGTTATTGTGGAGTTCGGTACACATGGTTGCAGGGTTGTTTTGCAGATGAAGGCTGGACGCTAAATCATTGTGCAGCTGTATTTTACCATTAGTCACAGTACTGGAGTATAAACTAAAACCTTTGTAATCTTTGGCAGATGACCGATATGGTACATTATACTTTTTTTAACTGCTAGCTCAGGTAAGATATACCTAAGTCACCAAGTCAAATGACAGTAGTTAGCCATGTCGGTAATGGGCACGAGAAGAGAATCTGCAAGCTTAGATATTCACCAACGGCAATGATGTTGAAGATGTGTCTCCATAGCCAATGTAAATTGAACAGGGGGATTGTTCCAGACACAAATGTAAGGAGAACCCACCCAACCATGTGCGTTCTTTTACAATCAGGCACTGCAAACGTCCGAGGCCAACCCCCTCACACTTTCCTTTATTTGTGTATTGTCTCAAGCTCGTATGACCACAAACTTCACAACACTCCTGCCTTCTCCCAGACAACTGATAAAATCAATGGAAGAAAAAAAAAACATTTAAATGAAGGACCCAAGAAGTAACAAAAGAAGAATGAATATCAGCTCATGTGGCTCTGAGATACAGCTGGGGGGAGACTTACTTTGGGGAGTCCCAAACTCAGCCACATCCCGAGGACCAGGTCACCTCACTCACACTCCATCTCTCTCTCAGCCACCCATTACAAGTTTTTTTTACAGCTGTCTATTTTGCTTTGTAAACTAGTATGGAGCCCTTAGACAGCAAGGACCCGGTTGGGGACAGAAGGCCTTAAATCAGCAGGCATCCCCAGCCTAGACACACCGAGCAGCATCATCAGAGTATGTTATTTCATTAGGATAATTAAATAGACAAGAAAGATCAAAGAATTATAGAGGGGGAGGAGAAAAAAAAAAGCAGTAAACTGTTAAAAACGACTCCCATTAAAAGTAAGTAAAGCCTGAGAAGCCCGTTTTGTATAATGTCAGAAAAAAAAACAGCAGGAAAGAAGTGGAAATGTCAGAAACACACTAAGAGATTGTCCTATTACAATAACAGAAAAAAATAATTAACAATGAAATTTTTAAAAGATTTATTTATAACATCTGTAAAATGAGGGAGGGAATGGAGCAGCTGAATTTATTACGGCGAGTGTCTCCACGTCCCACACCCTCCTCATCCTCACCCAGCGTTGAGTTATGCACCTCTGTCCTATCGCACACTTACAGTACTCGTCAAGTCAGTGGGGTGTTCGCATTTAGAAATGGACTTCTCTAGCCCTCAGGTGTGCATTCATGATAAGCACATTCCTACACTACTCCCAGAAAAAATCCACATCAGTCGCTGTGAGAGTCTTGGCCAAGAGGACCTGGGGGGGTGATTTTCCTGGTGCCTGCAAACCCATTCTGATAGGGTTGAATCATTGGAAACTGAGGGGAGGGGAGTTTCACATTGTCACAACACTTGTGTTTCGACAGTGTCTCGCTCCAGCCATTTCACCTCTCCTTCCCCTATAGCTGAGTCAGGCACAAGTCCTGCAGTAAAGTCCTCCACACAGAGAGGGGGCGCACTACCTGCTTCCAGTGGGTAACCTGAGGTAAAGTCAACCTTTGGCAGATAAAAACGTTGACTACCCTAAAGACCACAAACCCCTTTAAAACCCCCTTCTCATGCTTGGCACTTATTTATACTAAACATTCACAGACCAGCAATAACTAACCCATCTCTCATCCTCTGACCAACTACAACTGACCTCTAACACTAATCACTCTGAACAGCATATAGCCACTAATAAATCCTAAGCCCATGACATTTGGCACCATTTCCACTGGCAGATTACACTCCCTCAGTCACATTCTGTGGGCTCTTCCGTCTTACATGACTGTGTGATTCAAACCCACACACCACTCTCTCTCTCTGCTGCCTAGCCAACTCTCCCCCCTCCCAACATATATACACAAGTGCAAATTGCCACATCAGTTTCCAATGCACTTCCAGTAAAGTGAATGACCCCAGCGGTACAGAGATCTACTGAATGCGACCGCTGTACTTCGCAGCCCACGCCATCAGTCCCTGGTGATGATGTCACCTTATGGGGGGAGCGGACAGTCTAGGGACGTAGGGCACAATTGCTTGCATTGCGAGCATAGAGGGTGTTGGGCACCCAGAAAGCACACATTACCTTTTGCTGTGGTCTCATTTAGACCTTCATCCAATTGCCGTTCTCCATCTCCCCTCTTATACTAACCAAACCGAGACATTCCCCCAGGGCACAGAGCACATCAATCAAATCCCCCGCATGGCGTGGCGATTCACAACCTAGTCTTTTTGTTTTTTTTGCCCCAATGCACAGTTCAGTGAGATTATCCTACTCATGTCGTAATCGTTTACATTTTTACCCCTAAACTCTGCAAACTGTCTGAAGTATTTCTAAAGGTCTGATGTCTCCACTCAAAAGATATAAAAAAAATACCCCACGGTTGTGCAAGGCAGTGTGACAGGTTACAGCAGGTATTCCCTCCCTGGTGCAAAGCCACCCAGGCCTATTCTACAGAACCAGCTCCGAGCCAAACGCTTCGCCAGTTGCTCTCCCACGGATCAAAGCGGCCTGCACTCTGCCACCTGATTGGCTGCCACACACTGAAGGCCTGTACTCTGCTGCCATCTGATTGGCCACGGGAACCATGGCTGCAGAGCGGTCAGAGAACATCTCAAATTCAAAAACACCCTTCCAAATAATATACGTACTAAAAAGATTCAAACAAAAACTAAATGGCAGTGACTACTACTGCTCAAATAAAAGGTCATCATCCTTTCCCTCTCCTACATGCAAACCAGTCCCAGGGACATTAGCTTCAATGATTATACTGTTAATATGAGGATTATAAGGTGCTTCAAGGAGCTGAGGTCTTATTTTTTTACCTGACCCATCCAACTGCAACCTGAAGGGGGCAGAATTCTCAATTAAAAAAAAAGAAAAAAAAACTTGATAAAAAAAGGTTAACATATTACACAGACGACATGCAGCTTGGTGGCCAAAGGCTGGTTACAGAACGGAGACCTTTGACACCCCCGAAACTGCTCTCTTTGGGTGCTTCAGTAGCTAACACTTCAGCAACGGTTCAACACTCCCCCTAATGTCCGCTTCGGACACTTACGTCTAAATAAAACACATATACGGACCGACACTGAAAGAGCTCTCGAGACACACGCACGCATACACACACAGAATCTGTGCAAGGCTGCAAGTCCCATCACACGGCCACACCTCCTCCTCCCAAACACAGAAACCACAGCGTCCAATCAGTTACAGTGTCAAGAGGTCATGTGACTGAGGTCAAAGTCCGAAGCCCACGGGCTGGCACACTTGCGCACACGGGTGCCAGCGTCTGGAGGTGTAAAGTCAGGAAGCATCAGTATTGTTAAAAATGCAGAGGAGACACTGTGTACACCGTCGATGTCCCACCCCTCGGTGATCCAGGGCCCCCCCCACCAAGCCGGGTCAGCGTCAAGTGGAGCTACAGACACAGAAGTAATTCAAATCCATGTTAAAGACCCTGTTATTTACAAATGTATTTTGCCTTGTTGGTTTTACAACGAACGGACACAACCCTGCATGATACAGTGCCCTCTCATGGCCAGTGTGAGTGCTGCCCAGGTAGATTAAGTGCTTGTTTCAAATGTGTGTGGTAGGTATATTCTGTTGGTGGTGGTGGGGGGGGGGGACATTGATCAAACCTAGCCCCCCCTCATGTTATGACTTCATGAAGAGAGAAAGTAAGGAAGAGCTACAATCACACGTGGGGCATAGGGAGAGGGCAGACGTGCCTACAAACTGGGGGCGGGGGGGTGACTGATGGTTACTCTCCTGTGCAGGATGGCGAGTGATGGATGCTGGGCAGGACGCCCAGAGAGGAGGTGTGGCTGGCGCCCTCACACCGGGGTCTCCCTGTTCTTCAGATCCGGGGCACTGAACTGCCTCCGCATCCGCGGGGGGGTGGTGTAACCCGGGAACTTCTGGAGCTCGCCCCCGCCAGGGTGCTCCTGGGGGGTGTAATTCCTGGGTGGGGGCACGTCGGCTTCAGCGGGGAAGTGGCCGCCGCCCCTGTGAGCGTGGTGCTGCTGGTGGTTGTGGTATGGGTGGTGGTGATGGTTGTGCATGCCGGGCTTGCGCGGGTTCTGGAAGGGCCCGTCCTGGAGGAACAGGGCCGAGTCCTGCTCCTGTGGCCTGGGCCCGGGCCCGGGGGACTGGCGGCGGTAGCGAGGGCGCCCCTGGTGGCCGTGGCTGAAGTTGCCATTGTAGTTGTGGCTGTTCAGAGAAGACGAGCTGTCCAAGGAGTTCCGGCGGTAGTGCCGCGGCTGCTGCTGCTGATGAGGGAACGGCTGGTTGCCATGGTGGTTGTTGCCATAGTTACGCGGCTGCCATGCCCGGTGGGGGCTAGGTGTGCGGATACGGTGTTGGCCTCCCCCCCCTGGCATGGCATTGGGCAGAGGTATGGGTAGCGGGAAAGGAGGAGGGAGGAGGGGCATGGCAGGGCCTCCGGGGGCGGTGGAAGTGGGTGGCGGGGGCGAAGGGGCGACCGGGGCCTCCATACCGCCAAGCTGGGCCTGCAGCTCCTCTCCGGCCTCACCCTGGCTGTCCTCGGCACCCCCTAGCCCCAGCATGAATGCGGCAGCGGGGCCCCAGGAGTAGCGATGCTGCGGGTTGCTCTTAAAGGGGAAGCGCAGCTTACACTCCTGCGGCGGGATGAAGCGGCCCATCCCCGGGAGGAAGGGCCCCGGCCCGACCACTGGCCCCACCCCTCCGCCGCCGCGCCGCAGCCGCTTGGCGATCTGCTGCTGCTGCAGGTTCTGCAGACGGAGCTGCTCCTGCCGCAGCCAGCGCAGGCGGCCTCGCCGGAAGGCGGGGTCCTCCTCCATCAGCTTGGTAATACGCTCCTCCTTCGGGAGGTCCTCCTGGGAGCCGTCGGGCTGCTCCTCCTGCTCACTGGGGTCCTGCTGGAAATCCTCTTCCTCCCCGGGGCTGCCTTCGTCCTGCCGCACCAATCACTTACCATTAGAAATCACACTTTTGCACTGCTAGACACTGACCAGAGTTTTGTTCCCTCCCAGCTCCCAGTACACCAGAACCAAAGCAATCATGGGTAAACCAAACAATCAAGGGTAAACCAAACAATCAAGGGAATACCAAACAATCAAGGATGAGCCATATGAAATGAACAAAACACATGGACTGCCCAAGGGTTCCTGAGGAAGTGTGTGTGTGGTGGGGGGTATGAGAGAGCAGTCACCTGAGCCCCGATGGCGGGGATGATGCTCTCCATCTTGACCATGCGGTCCCGCAGGGCTCGAATCTCCTCGTCCTTCATGTTGTTCTGCAGTTTGACCTCCTGCAGGATGTCGGTCAGCTTGTCGATGTGGGCCTTCAGATCCCCCACTCCGGCCTTGCTGCCTTCGCCACTCCCCCCCTCCCCTCCACCGCCGCCGGCGTCCAGGCCACCGGCCTGCTCCTCGCCGATGCCCACCGTCTCGCAGACGTCCCGCGCCACCGTGCGCCAGTTGTCCCGCTCGCCCGGGTCTCGCTTGCCATACATGCGACACAGCTCCTTCATCTTGACGATGGCCAGCGCCTCAATCTCCTGCCGCGAGTGGCGGAAGTCGCCCAGTGCCACCTCGTAGCAGATCTCCTTGACGGCCTGCAGTTTCAGGTCGGCCATGGTGAGGCGCTGTGGGTCCTTGCTGATGCGCCGCCGCTGGGGGATCTGGTACACTCGGATGGGCTCCCGCTTCTTACCGCTGCTGGGGAGGCCACAGCGCTTCACTATAGTCTGCACCTTGGGAGGGGGGGGGGGGGGCGGGTACAGACAGCACACCCATACCCAGAACCTGCTGTGGCTGGCTCCACAAGCAAGAGGCTTTGCACAGGCAGCTTTAACGACTCTGTCAGCAACACTACAGATATCTTTGGCTTGAAAATCACAGGCGTTTGATGCTTAAGTCCTTCCTCCAATTTATACTGTATCTGTGTTACCGTTTGTCCTGGCCCTGGGGACCCCTTGCACACTTGGTGCCAGCTGTGTGCCTCCTTCAGACCCGCATATATTCAAACACCAGAAGACTGACCTTCAAACCCTTATATTTACAACCCTTATTTTTCTTAGTAGGACAGGTCGTCTACTGGAGTGTGGTCACATGTCAAGATGGGCGGTACTTAATTTTTTATCCCGCCACTTGCCTTGTTGGCCGGCAGCTTCTCCCTCAGGGAAGAGATGAGTCTCCAGCTCTCCTCGCAAGAGCGCTTGTCCGAGTCATCCCCACTGTCAGAGTCCGCATACTGTTCAGGAAGCAAGTGGGAGGGAGAAACAGGGACTTTATTTTGTTTGTAAAAATCGAGAAATAACAAATGGAAGAAAAAAAAACGGATGTCACTGGCTATATTAGGCATATAGGCTCCTAACCCTTGTCGTGTGTGTGTATATGTGTGTGTATGTATGTATGCATGCATGCATGTGTGCGTGTGTGTGTGTGTGTATGCATGCATGCATGTGTGTATGTATATGTATGTGCGTGTGTGCATGTATGTGTGCGTGTGAGTATGTATGCATGCATGCATGTGTGTGTATGTATATGTATGTGCGTGTATGTATATGTATGTATGTATGCGTGTATGTATGTATGCATGCGTGTGTATGTATATGTATGTTTGTGTGCGCGTGTGTATGTAAGTATGTATGTTTGTGTGTGCGCGTGTGTATGTAAGTATGTATGTATGTATGTATGTATGTATGCATGCGTGTATGTATGTATGTGCGTGCGCGTGTGCGTGCGTATGTGTACGTGCGCCCTCTCCTCACCAGCCTTTGTTGCTCTAGCAGCAGGTCGGCCTCCTCCTTCTCCCTCCGGTACTGACTCTCCAGATCCTGCAGCCTGCAACGCAAAGGGTCCCGGGTCAGTCTGGGGATTCATCCATCCACCACAGTCCCTTCTCCACCTTACTTACACCCCGAAAGTGGAATGACAGCTCTCCAGCCGATTTTATTCATTTATTTCACCATTCATTCATTCATTCATTCATTCCTCCCACAGGCCTCACACCTCTTCAGAAACAAAGCTCATCGCAGCCGAGATCTGAACTTATATGAAGCATTCCCTCTATGAATCATGAATTCAGACCCAAAGACAGCACTTTCTGCGTCTGGGATGCCAGACATGGGACGGGAACTGGGGCCAGAAGAACACCACGTAACCTGGGGCCTCATGTATAAAGGGATATTTATACATGTTGTGCACGCCCATTTCCACGCTCACATCAAGCTGTATAAAAACCAAACTTTATCTTTTCACATTCTCACAGCAACCCCAGACAATGTGCACACAAGTTTCTGCTCGATTTTGTAAACGGGAGGCATCCACTGCCAAAAGTGTGCTACTGCAGTGTCACCATTTCATACTCGCACTGATCATGTGGTCTGTATAAAATACACTAAAATTAATTGTACATAGTCTATAAATGTATAGCACCTGATCATAATCAATTTGTAACAAAATAGTCCAAAATATTCCAGCTACCATGGCTGCTCTTGCGTTATTAGAAGACATCACAAATGGAGGAATTAGAAGAGAGCGTGTTTAGGGATCATAGTGATCTCTTGGCTCATGATGATGACTGGCTTCTAAGTCGACTTAGATTTCCAAGGGCTGTGTGCTGAACTGGGGCCAGCTTTACAAAGGCAGCCTTTGAGAAATTGCGCTTTACTGGTTCTGTTACAAGTTCTCTCCACCCTCGGATCTTTAACCACAGGAGCTTTTCAATGTGAACGGACCGATTGGGTATTTCTCAGTCATCATGCCATGACAGCTCTATGGGATGGTATAAACCGCTTGTCATCCAGATATTATTTTTCCTTATACTGTGGTTGAACAGGTAAACATTAAAGCGTAATTCGCAGCGATGTCCGATTCTGCAAATGGAATCTGAGCGATCGACTGCATGCACAATGCTATAAAGGCACCTTGAGTAAATTTGCGTATGTAAATGGAAAGAATTTTCACTCTATTAATGTGCAAATTATCTGTGATGCGAAAATGCGTCTCATTAATGTTATGGCAAGATGGCCTGGCTCAACCCAGTAATTGTTTATTCTCAGAAATAGTAGCGTTGGGAAGAAACTTGAAAATGGTGTGGTGCGCGATGGCTGGCTCCTCGGTAAGAAGCCATTTTATATTTTAGGACCAAAATTGTAGGTGTTGTGTATGATGTAACCATTTGACAGTTCCTTAGGGGACAGTGGGTACCCACTGAAGACGTGGCTTCTCACCCCGCTGGCAAACCCACAGACTGAACAAGAGCGACGTTATAACGGCGTTCGGGCTCGGGCGGTATTGCGTACCAATGGGCAGCTCACCGGCGCTGACATCAGAGTCCCCCTCTCCCGCCCGCTGACGTCGGAGTCCCCCTCTCCCGCGCTGACGTCAGAGTCCCCCTCACCCGCCCGCTGACGTCGGAGTCCCCCTCACCCGACCGCTGACGTCGGAGTCCCCCTCTCCCGCCCGCTGACGTCGGAGTCCCCCTCTCCCGCCCGCTGACGTCGGAGTCCCCCTCTCCCGCCCGCTGACTTCGGAGTCCCCCTCTCCCGCCCGCTGACGTCGGAGTCCCCCTCACCCACGTGCTCTATATATAAGGGGATCTTTATATTGATTTGCATATTAAAATATGTAGAATTATGGGGGGAGTCGGGGCGTGGCGGTGGGCTCGTGTACGTCCGTAACATTTCGGGCAGATTGGGAGGTAAGAAGGAAAAGAGTGTAGAACTTTGCCTACGCACAGTTTTATGCATCTGGATTTTTTTTGGCGTACACACATTTCTGATTTTGTCCGTACGCCATGTTTTAGTGTGAATTCTACGCACGCTGTTATACATGAGGCTCCTGATCATGAGGAATAGTTCACTCAGGAACAGTGTGTAGTTAAATACTGTCATAGGCTTATACTGCCACTCAAAGGCAAAACACCATAACTGCATCGCAATGACCAAAATCAGATCTTTTAAGCTCAGTCTTAAGTAGTATCTTAAAATACCCATGCTTTACTTTGAAGAAAACACTCATTTACCTACCAGATACACATAATTGCTGGACATTCAAAAAATGCCTTTTTTCAGTGTCAGTGTAGTTACTGTGTTTTGCCTTTGTGGGACAATATAAACACTTTATCCCAGGCTCTTTCACACTCCACACCCAAGCCAGTTGGGGGCGACATGCTCACCTCTTCTCCATCTCAAACTTGATGTCGATGCCCTGCTTCTCCAGCAGCTCCCGCTGAGCGTAGTTCCAGTCCACCGGCTCCCCCTGCTGCTCGACGCAGGCGTTGCGCTCCCGCTCCAGACGCGCCTGCTCCGGGTGGTTGAAGCGGAACACGTGGCTTTTTCCCATCACGATGCGATTACCTGACAGAAAAGGAGAAAATAAGGGATGGAAAGGCGTGAAAGTCTTATTTCTAAAGTCTTATTTTGCTCCCAATGACTCCAGGGGCACTGTACACTGGCTGACTGTGCTGTGACCCCCAAGCTTGCAGTCATCTGTGTGTCATGAAGTGCAAGATGGGGTAGGAGAAAGGAAGGAAATCAGATACCAGACAGTATGAGCAGAGAACAACGCTGATTTTCTTATTGTAAAGAGATGGGGGGGCAGATGCACAAACATCCTCCTCAACATGTTCCCTTTTCCTGTCATGTCGCCCCCCCCCTCCTCCCCCCAAGAGCACCAGCTCTGATTAGCATGAAATGGTGGTCAGACTCCCGACTGTGCTTCTACTCCGGGCCCCTGGGGGGTGCCGGTGTCACACCTTGTTTCAGCACCAGGGGCTCAGTGATCTGCTTCCCGTTGACATAGGTTTCCGCTCCATCCAGGGGTTCCAGGGTCACGTCCACTGAAATGTGAGGGGGGAAGGGGGGGTAGAGGGCAGTTAGTGAAGGGCTTGGAGACAAAGCCAGACAATCATCACATCCTGGGTGGAGCACAAAGACTGGAAATTTGAGAGGATGAGGAGGGACAGGAAATAGGATGGTGGAGGGGGGGGGGCATGGCTGATGTCAGCATTTTGAAAGCAAAACAATACCTGACAGATCCCCAGAAAGCTTTACCGGGAGAAACGGAGAGAAAGCGCATTACAGAGCGGCGCGTGGCACCCCTACAGGACACACAGAGAACTACAGGCACGCCGCATATATCGGGTGATGAAGTTCCCAGCAGGAGGTGGGAGCAGCTGGGGGGGGGGGGGGGGGGAAAACAACAACATGCGGGTTAACGCGGGGGGTGAAGAGGAAGTGCGGCAGTTTTGT
>JAODKN010000064.1:119305-135364 GCA_026774425.1 Petrocephalus zakoni
AAACGCATTTCATTATCGATCAAAACGTGTTGTAAACGGGGTTCGAATTACCACGAGGATCTCTATAGTTCCACTCGCAATCACAATCAGGGAAATAAAAGGAAATAATGCTATCCGTAGCTTTAGTTTACACCGCCAAAACCTCTCCTAGACTAGTTTGGTGAAATGTCACGGTTAAGTATGCTCTGCTCTGATGTTACAGTTTTGACAACTAGTGTGTTTTGCATACATGCGCGCTTGTGTGCGTTTGTGTGTGTGCGAGAGAGATGTCTTTCGTGCAATTTCCCGCAACCCTTCAATAAATAACGACGTAAAAATCGACATGTCGGTTTCTTTGTTGTTGTTTGGTACACAGGTAATCTTGCATACAATTGTGTCATCATCTTCAATGCGAATCTATAGCACAAATCTATGTCATCTATGGGTTCCAGTGTCACAAAAGCCACTTCACTGGTAGGTTCCATGCAATACAGGCTCACTGGTGTTTTGTTTTTTTCCTTGGGTCGGGTCGGGTTTTGGGTCATTATCCACGCGTATTTTTGCGGGTTCGGCGGGTCGGTTTGGGTGGGGCGTTAAAAAAGCCGACCCGCGGCACACTATCCTGCCAGGCTGCCTGTCGGTTCTTAGAGAATGGCTAGAGAATGGAGATACAGTTACTGAACGTTTTTCTACTTCGTGTGACACATTAAATCAGTGTAATTTTTTTTTCGTTGTTTGGTACCGAAATAGTAAGACTACTGTTACGCCTTAATTGTTTCTTGACAGGTAGTATTAACTCGTCATTGAGCTAAATATAAGTTGGCCTGAGCCACACGTATACATTAAAATAAATGCATAACTATATTCAAGGATATTTTAACTGTAGTATGGTAAAATATTGTTAAATAAAAAATGCGACTTGCCCGAGAACAATTATTATTCAATTACAGTAGCGACAATAAAGCTTCACAGCCACGCGTTTAATAATTTGTATGTATTAATTTAAACAGTCGCTCGTGTAAGTATATAATGTACGCGTAGCCTTTTACCTGGTTTAATATTTTGGTGTAATAGTTCAAAAAGTGTAGTTAATAGGTAAATACCTAGTAAGTTATTGTTTTTCTAGCCAGCTAGGCTAGCTAAGACTAGCCGCCTACGGAAATGACAGTGACGGGGTCGTTGTAGTAACCAGTCAGGGAAACCACATAAAATAATTAGATTATACCTCATTTAATTAGCTTCTTTATTGGTTGTAAGTATAAAAGATTATGAAGCAAACAGTCCGTTTTCTGAACATCAATGGCCTAACCGCAGCTACTGATCGGGCCTTGACTTAGGCCTTGGCCACGGAAGTCATACTTATGTTTTAGATTATCTCATACATCTGTCCATTTGATAACTGCTAATCCTGATCAGGGCCCATCTCAGGCAGCCCAGTGCACAAGACTGGGGCAGTGGTGGGCTAATGGTCAGGCACTTATGATTGAAAGTTTCTGGTTCAAATTCCTCCTCAGTAAGGTGCCACTGAGGCACCTTGAGTAGGGCACCCTCCCCATGCACTGCTCCCTGGGTTCTGAATTAGCTGCCCACTGCCATGTCAAATATGGGTTAAATGCATAGGACAGTTTTTGTTGCAGTGGTGTGTCAGCAATGACTTTTAATTACTGTCACCTCTAAAGGACACCCCGGATAAGATGCCAGACCATAATCAGGCACTTTGCACCCTTTAGAGACCCATTCCATTCACATCCTTACAACATGGGCCCTGTGATTGACGGCCATCAATATTCTCTTGAGGGCCATCTGCAGTGAATTCTTGTATTTCACAGCGATAACACTGGAGCTGAATTCAAAATTATTCCTGGTTTAATCATCTCCATGACTGATTACAATAATGCTGTAATGTAATGTACCAGTAATCCTAAGGGATTTACGTGCTTACCTTATTCAATTCATTTTTTTTCCTCCTGTACCATGGGATCTTGTATCTTATTGTTTCAGGACTGGTACGCACAGCTGAAAATCTATTATCCTGAACCTCTTGGCAAGACAAAGAATGTTACCTCTTATAACCCCAGGAGCCCAGATGACCAAGGATGATACCAACAATGACCAATTTCTTTCATTTGCAAAGTGAGTAACACAATATATTTCACCTTAAACTGCTGTTAACAATACACGTACACAGAGGAACCATGAGATGTATACAGTACACTCAGACTTCACTTTAGCAATGCCCTTGGGGGGGAAGCCCTTCGATCCAGCAGCAGGTAAACAAATTATAAAGAGGATACCAAAAAAGCAGTTACAGTAAGAAAAGTATAAAAATGAATAAAATAATATAAATAGGTATTAAAAATGAATGTCAACAGCAGGTATATGCAATCACATACAACATGTTATTTGTAGTAGAAAAAAGACAGTGCCATGTGATGCAGTGTAGATGTTATACTGTACATCCATATTAGGCAGAGGCCATTATGAATATTACGTGGATCGAGTACATTGGGCATATTTATATGTTCATATAACAGAGGTGCAACTGAGTCTGTGCTAAGGGTATAGAGTGGAGACAGTGTATTGGAATGATACAAGAATGCTATATGAATGTTAAAGATCACTGACAGTTATTATATATATTCTGTATGATTTCTTTAGAAATATCCAGTTTTACAAACAGTCATGTAACAGTTAAATAGCAAGACTATTAATTACGGGTATAGCGTATAGCGATAATATGGTCAGCTGGTTATTGCAGTGCATTCTTTCTGTATAAAAAGACGGTGATCTTTCTGCTGACATTGTTGGGTCTCCCTTCAGGAGGTCCCGTACGGTGTGGCGGAGCTCTGAGATGGAAAAGTCCTCCTCTCCAGCTCCTTTATGGAGGCCTTATCCCCCAGCGCATGATCCATCGGGATTGAGGTTTTTGTGTCTTATCAGGGACAGGCTAATCTAAACTCGCTGTCATCAAATCTTACATGCAAAGATGAACTAAGAGACACCAGTGGCTATCTGAAGATGTGGTGACACTAGAGGAGTGTGCTCACACTCAGCCGTCAACACTCATGTGATCACAGCAACTAATTTATAATTCCACCATCGGACCCAGACAGCCACATTTGGGCACAGGCTAAAATCACCACTTAGTTAAATACGAGTTTATGTAACAAACCATTGCAATCACAGTTGAAGGGGGGAAATCTGGCTCAGCAGGTTAAGCTCTGTGCCAGTAATCAGAAGGTCGCCTCGGCATGGCTGTGGGCACTTGAGTAAGGCCCTTAACCCCTAGAGGTAGCTGAGAGCATGTTGGGGGAGGGATCAATAAAGTATCACAAAAAAAAGATTCCCTTAACAACAGCAATGACTTACAGTTACCCGACATAAGCTTGCATGTTAATATGAGGCTTTCAGTGCACTTCTTAAAAAGTGGGATTTCAGTGTTTGAGTTATGTAAATGAGAGGCCTTTTATAACCTCTCTGCTACTGTAATCACAAAATATATGCATATATGCAGCTAAATTCTCAGAATGAATTTTCCAAAATGGCATTGCAATTAAAGCAATTCAGCTAAATGAACACTAAAAAACTCACATGGCAGTGGTTCTATCGATATCAGTGAAATTAAAATCTATAAGTATTGTTGTGGGAATGTTATTTCTCATTTTACCCAGGGATCCTTTGCTGTTGCCATCGGTTACTGGGGGCTGCTTTTGCTGTTGCTGGGATAGTGGGATCTAGCTGACAAACGCGCTTTACATTATTCTGTTTGCATGTCTGTCATCGTACACATGCATTCAGGTGTACACATAACCTCTGCCCTTATTGTTCCATAGCGACAGGCCTGTAGTACACTGCTTCCCTCAGAATGTTCTTGTGACGGAGGACTACGCGGCTGCGTCTGCAGGAAGGGTAGGTGAACACAGAGACCTTAGTGTTACGCTAAAAGCCACCGGTATGTAGGCAGCATGCGAGAATCTGTCTTAAAAGGCGATTTACAAGCTCCGCAGGGAACGTCGCGTGTATTTTACACTGCTTATCACAGCATCTAAAGTACATGTGCATAGAAGAGAGCAGGACTAGAAATAGAAGATTGACACTTTTATAGTTTTGGAACTTGTTCTTGCCTCAGGTCCTTATAAGTGCAGAGGCATTACAGAACAGACCAGAACAGACGCATTCCCACAAGTATTCAGCTTGCCTATGAGTGTCAGAGACTTCAAAATGAATCTAATAATAAGTCAACATTTAATTCTTTCGGTATTACACACCTAATATACTTTGTTTGATGTTTGTAGTGTTTTTTTTTTTTAAGGTGGCACTCCGACACCCGTACAAGAGCAGTATGATTAAGGAAACACAAGCTCCACACTCATTTAACAGAGAAAGGATCAACGTAATAATATCAGATTCCCAGAAAGTCCAGCTCAGTTGTCCAGTGGACACCTTTTGCTTGACTTGCATACCTGGGTAGAAAGATCATTTACATTCTCATCCATATCCATTAAGGTTTAAGACTAGAATATTTATATATAATTCTATTGCGGACACTTGAATATCAAAGGCATCCCCTGTATGTCTGATAATCTCATACTTTGTTTATAGCTTTTGGTTTAGCCACACAAAGTTGTCATTCTGCCTAGTTGGTATGCCGTACAAGTAACATGAAGGGTGCCCCCCGATGGGCATGCACAGCATCTCGTCATCTTTTGTCACGCAGGCAAGGTGCGCTGTGTCCCCAAAGCTCCTCCCAGGACGGAGGCTGCCTCTGGCCCTGGAAAAGTTGCCCACTCCCAGGAAGCTGATGGGCCAGCGGCGGAGGAGCTGGAGGTGTGAAGGGGTGGGGGGGTCAACGGGAGGCAACGGCGCACAGCACAAGGCCGCAGCAGTGCTGCATCACATCAGGGACTTGAAGAAACGGCAGAGCGCCATCAGCAAGGAAGCTGGGGAAGGGAGATGGAGTATGACAGCCCACAGGTATCTAAAAGCCAACAATTCATTTAAATTAAAAACGTCAGTAGCTCAGGGATTCTGCCTGCTAACTAGTTAGCTGGCATCCATTTCACAGGATAAGTAGTGAAATATTAAATCTAGTGTAAATTACTGTCACAGAATGGAACCAGAGGAATTTTATCTGTTCTTAACTCATTTTTAACTCCCCCTAATTAAATGGCACCCAGGGCACCCTATGTCGCCTATAGGGCAGGCCAGCCCTGCATGGTGCTGTATGGCTGTAGCCTCGGTATTGTATTACATTTCTCTGACTAAACACAAAAACACTAAAAGGATTTTAATAGAGCAGCATTAATCCTCTGAATAATATCAGATGTTGGATTCAGGTCAGCACACGTGCTGGGATGTGTCAGTGAGAACATTTTCTTCATGGCACAGGCAGTTAGGGAGAATCTTTTCATTTTTGGGTGGATAAGTTTTCACCCATAATTGTCCTGACAGAAAAACAAACAGCACCAGGGATGAGTTGCCTCTTATACGACAGGTTGTGACCTTTTTACCCTGCAGTTTGGCACGTTTGTAATGACAGTGAGCCGAAACCAGTGAGTGCTTCCCCCATAGGCTAAAGACAGAGAAGTGGTGGCACTCTACAAACTGCAAAATCAGCCAGGAGGACTTGTGCGGGCCCCTGAAGGGTTCTCTGCTACCCCCTGGTGACCAAATAAATACTGCAGGCAGGACGCATAGCCCCTCCCCCAGCCTATTCCTGCAAGAGTTATATGAGGTGGGCACTGACTCACTAAACACATGGCATGACCCACAAATATGACAGTCTAACAGCACACACATGCATATAGATTGGAACTTGTTTTGTGTGTTTTTGAATATTATTGTTTTTTTTTTAAGTGTTTAATAAATGTAATGTATTATCATCATTGCTAACCATCCTTTGGGGCTCTCCTACTGCTCTCCAGAAATCCTTAAAGTCCCTCTGTAATATATCTGCAGGTGACGCAGAAGCTGAATCTCGTTCCAGGAGGAGACCCAATGATGTCATTCGTCATGGCAACTGCAAATAGAGAGGACCGCGACGATCACAATGCCATGTCGTGTGTGTGTGCAACGTGGTACCTTAATCTTCCAATTAAACAGCAATATCTACCTGCCACCAAACTGACGATGTTTGATTAAAGGCTAATTTAACATATTTGGCGCGCGTAAGCCGCCCGATCTTAATAAAAGCTACGGTTCTGATGTGCATTTACTAATGGAAACCGACCGTACAGCATCTCCAATGAAAGGCGGTATTGGTTCGCGTTCATCTCCTTTTACGGAAGTTCGAATAAAAAAAAAGTGTTCGATAGAGTATCTCTTTATATTTCCTGTCACGCCTGACCCCTACTGGCGGGCGAGGGTAACGCTTTAAAAGGTTACAAATGATTTAACGCCGTTAATGACTCTGTACCAGTGTTTCGTCTGAACTCAGACATACATTAATGTTTATTCCACCAATGACATAGCGTTAATGTATTGATTAAGGTCCTGGCCTTTTCTTAACGTCGCAGTTTCACTGTGAAAATTTTCTTTTGCGATAAAATGACGCGAGATCTGTTCGCATTTTTTATGTTGTTTAAGGGGGTTCACTTGTATACCTCGCATTACTTCAACATATTCTATTTAAACTATTTGGGTTCATTGGTTTGTTCTGAGCATGATTCACTAACTTGTTAGTCTACGTTTCTTTAAATTCACCAGGTGTTCTACTGTATTCCACGGGAAAATTGTGAATTTACGGGGGAGTTTAGTTGAAGATAAGCCATTTGCATTCATCCAGAAGAGGAAATGGGTCGTGGAAAAAAACGTATAAATATTTTAACAATGAATAAAGACGTTTGCGTATTAAGGTCTGAGAGTCTTCTTGTATATCTGTATTTGTATCAAGATACATATTACTTGTTTTTTTTGTACGCATATAGGCCTGCCCATCTGTTAGGAAATTTTTAACAAAATGCGATTTGCTTACATTCGAATGCATATTCTACCCGCATTTTTGCAACTATGTCTGCTTGCAGCATCATATCCTAGTGTTTTGATGTTTTATTGTATTTTTATCTTACTTTTCTATTACTTAATGTGCCTGGCTGCTATGACAACATAATTTCCCTCCGGGGATTAATGCAGTCTAGGGGATTAATCTTATCTACCTATATATATTCCAAGATGAAAGCTTTTATTTCAAATTTTCGGTATCATCATTATTATTAGTATTTAATGTCGGAGGGCATGGGTGTGTCTACTGGCATGCAGCCCGCAGTACCCCGGCCCTGTGCAGAGAGGCGCCGCTGCATGGTCTTTCCCCCGCCGCCTTCACCCGCACTCCCCCGTCCGTCCCTCCCCCTCTCTCTCTCTCTCTCTCTCTCTCTCTCTCTCGCTGTCACTTTGCGCGATGACGTCACTCCACGAAAGAAGATGGCGGCGCTTAAGAAGAGGGCGGAAGGTGAGGGCAGATCCGCTGGCTTTTCTTACTCTCTTGCTATGTGTCTTTTATTCCTAAAAAAATTAAAATAAACAATTACCGGGTCACCTGGTGCGTCCTGCGCGGGGGAGCCGCTCGCTGGCCGCCGCCGCTCCGCAGACCCCCGCCGCCGTCGCGCTGGTTCGGGGACGGGGACGGGGGACACGTTCGGCTGGATCGCGCTGTCCGCTTTACCGGGGATCCGCACGCCGGCCGGCGGGGGGCGGGTCCGAGCGGGTCCCGGTCAGCGCCGGAGCCGCGATGGGCTGCCGCCTGCGCGCTCTCCGTCGGGGCGGCTGGGTCCCCGCTTCGGGGTGGGCGGCACCGGAGCGGGCGCTCGGGCGGCCGGGATCGCGGCGTAATGTAAGGCTGCCGCCGGGGCCCCCGACCGCAACCCCGCCCCCAGGATGGCAAATCTCATGGCAACAGCTGGATGTTTACGCGCAAAACACTGGCAAGTTGCTCCGGGGTGCGAGCGCAGCCCCCCACCGGGACCCGCACTGTCACACATGTGCTGTGGTTTGTTTTCAGTCGTCACCGGACCCCTATTCCCCCCAGTTTGCTCTGCTATGATAAAATAGGTGCACAGTAAGGGACACGGGCACCCCCCCGCCCCCTTCAACATGTGTGTGCGTCCCATGGCCGGGTGGAGGGGGCTTCATTAGCCCCGAGTGCCTCCGTTGTGCGCTCACGGTGCGATCGTGTCTCCCGTTAAACTGAGCTGCCTTGCCGGGGCTTCCGGATACCCTTTCAGCACCCTGTCACCCGAACCGCTCCCGTACCATCTGCACCCCCTCGGCCACCATCGATTATTCATTGAAACACATCGGGAGAAGTCCGGATCGAAAGTATGTGCCAAGGCACATCTGCCAACACCCCCCCCCACCCCGGGCCCAAACACCCCATCCCCACATTCGATAAGTCATTCAGGAGAGAGGTGGTTCTGTTTGGACTCCACATCCAGCTCATCTGACAGCTTTTACAGGCTTCTCTTGCGGTAACAGTGAGATCATGCCTGCGGATGCGATGGGGCAGATGAATCACAGAAATATGGGCTGGTGTGGATCCCGGATCACAGGGTTCCACCTGCATCTGGCCTGGGATGCGATGCTCGTGACCATCCATGGCATTTGGCATTTGGGTGAGAGGTCTGACGACGATCTCAGTCCCGTGGGTTCCGATGACCGTACTCCGTTATTAAATGTTGCATGGGTTTACGGTCGAGTTCCTGTCGGAAGGGTTTACGGCGAAAGGCTTAACGTGAGCCCTGGGTTAGGTAACCTGCAGCAATTAGAGAATTTAGAAGTGGAAGTCAAAGCCACAATCTTGTGTTAAAGTGCAACCTTGATAAGAAGAAGGCGGACCGGAGGACGAAGGTCCGTTAATGAGGTGCTTGGCACCGGCAGGTTCTCAGGTCCTGTCCCTGTAGGGTGTGATCAGTTGATGGACTGTTTACAACTGGATTATGTAATAGCGGATTGACGTGTTTGTGTACATGCTGGGGTGCCCTGTACCGCGCGCACCTGCTTGTGTGTGTGTGTGTATGTGTCAGCACCTCCGCTTATGAAAGCCCTCTCCTCCAGATCCGCTGCTCTCTTTTCATTCCCCACACATACTCGCATCTGCATTTCCTCTCCGGGAAGCAGAGATCTAAATGGGCGGCCGCTTTCCTTAGACCGGGACAGATTGCCGTGCGCCCCGCTGACCGCCTTTGCGTTGCGAGACCCGTCTTTCCTGCAGCGTTGTGTAAACACCGGGGAAAACAGAGACTTATTATGGAAAAATAAGGACCCTGTCTGGGCTGGACGAGGGCCGTGGATTGAGTGATGTGTGTGCCGGCGGTGTGTGACTTGGACCCGGAACCCGTCCCGCCCTGGGAGAACTGAACGCAACATGCAAGACAGAGATAATGTTACCCGGTGCCCCATCCAGTGGGGAGGTTCAGCGTGGGTTCTGTACCCGCAGCGTGTCCGATTACACCCCAGTAACCTTATTCCTAGAGAACCGGGCCTCCTGTGTGCGCCCTGCACGTCCCTCCGGGCCCCAGAGCCCCGGTGTCCCTCGTGGGCCCAACTCATGATTGATTTAACGCACTAATGACAGTCAAATTACGCCTGCTCTACTTTTTTAAAGATGGCAGCCGTGACGGGTGCTCCCTCCCGCCACTGAGGTAATTACACTTCGGATTAGGGATGTCTCGTATCCGGGACTCCCGTGATGGCCCCGGTATCGCCATTCGGCATAAAGCAAATTAAGGACCGCTTTTGATCCGCACGCAAAACATTGAGGCCCAGAATGTATAATTAAGTGTAATTACATACTGATTTCCCGTTAGTTAGTTATTAAAAGACACGGGAAGTGTAACCAGCTATTTTCCGTCTTGCGAGACGTGCCGAGTGTCCCGGTCAGAATCTCACATGCCCGTTACTTGTCTGTGGATAAGAGCGTGTCGCTTCTGGAGGAGGCCAGGCCTGCTCCTCTCGACAGCGGCGACGTCCATCTTGAGTCCTCTTTTCCCGTCACTTTGGGAAGCTGATGCGGTTTCGGCAAGTCAGGATCGGCGTAACGGGCCACACAAATGAAGCCTTAATGGTTTAATCGTTATTTTGGTCAGCCGGATCCCACGCCAGCATCTGTATGGAGTCAGCTTTCGGGGGCGGGGGTTATCTACATCGACAGCAGAATGTTTAGTGCAGTTTCACGCCGGCTGGGACCCCAGCGCCAGTGATGCGTTCCAGCCGCTTGGTTACGTCGCTCCCCGCCGGCCACCGACCCACTGCTGAGCCTCCCATCCCCACATTGTTATTCCGCGGGGGTGTGAACCAGCCCTCCCCACATCTCCATCTCGTCCTCGCTTACTCCCAGTCGCAGGCGAGCTGCATGGAAGATTGCGGCTGATAGCGTGGTATCTAGGCAACAGGAGGAGGAGATGTGCTTGGAAGAGGAGTGAGGAGGGAGATCGACGCTAGAGGGATGTGAGGCAGACCAACAAAATAAACACATTTTAAACATGGCGGAGTCTCTTTTGACCCTCTCTCTCACCCGCCCTCGCCTCACTGTCTTTCTACCCTGGATTCAGGAGAAGCCTAAGGGTGATACGTGGCGAGTATAAGAGGAGGCATAATTCATTCAAAGGGCTCAACCTTATCGTTAGCCAATGATATGCTTGGAATTGGTGAGTGACAGGGGAGGGTGGGACTCCAGGGACCAATCAGCTTTTAGTGTCTGTGGTGTCCCCCCCCCACCCCGGTAAAGCCCCTTTGGGAGCAGCCCCGGCTGCCGGTTCGAATGTCTCCGTGCCCATGGGACGTGCTCCCGCCGCGGCCCGAGTTTGGGGCGGCTCGGCCTCCGCGTGAGTGACCGTGACGCTCGGCGCCTTATGGTTCCGTGTTTCACGTTACATAAAGTGCGTGCTTGAGAGGTTGGGGGGGGGGGGCGTCCTTGCAAAGTTCAGTGTTTCAAAGACCCCCTTTCTCATGATTCACAAACCGATCCGTGTGTCTGGACCGGGCCGTATCTGCGGGGGATGTATTCTCACGCCAGGGCCCGGCCGGCCCAGTCTGGTCTGCGGGTTATGTAAGGTGGGACGCGCCTGCGCCAGGCCGAGCTCGCGGTCGGTGCCGCGCCGCGTGGTCCGCACAACCTCTCGGGCCTCCCCCAGGAGTTGTATACATCTCCGCTTACAGCGTGGGCGATTTGGCGGGGGGTTTCTGCACCGGACATTTCTGTTTTATAAGAGACGTGTTTCTCTCGTGTACGAGCCCAGAACCTTCACACGCGGGTATAAAGTGTCGGCGGTCGTGCTCGGTGCCCCCCCCCACGTATTCGGGTGTGTGACCTGTTTGGCATGATTCACATGTGCCCTCTTCTCCCCTCCTTCTTCCTCTGTGGCAGTGACAGCGGCAGTGTGCCAGCGGCACCGGAGCGCGTGAGTGCCCCCTGCTGGCTGGAGGAGCCCTTTGTTGTGGGGGTTGCTTCACCATGAACAACAAGGAGAGCACTGCTGAGCCTGGTGAGGCTGGACGGGGGCGCAGGCTGGGGGAAGGTGCTGGTTTTGGGGGGTGGGTCTGTGTCATGCTTCTGGAGCTGAGCTAACGCCTCCTCCACACTGAGAGAGAGAGGGAGAGAGCGCTCACAGCTCAGCTGTACCACCGGCAGTCCTTCACCTTCCAGCTCTCCTTCGTCTCTCCCTCTCCTCCTCTCCTGTCATCTCTCTCCTTCTCTGCTCCTATCCTTTCCTCCTATCCCCTCTCTCACACTCCTCTCACGCTCTCTGCTTGCTCTCTGCCCACCCCTCTCTCTCCCTCTCTCTTTTTTTCTCTTCTATCCTCCCCTTTTCTCTTTCTCTCCTATCCCCTCTCTCCCTCCTCCTAACCTCTCTGTCTCTCTCTCCTCCTACCCTGCCATCTCTCATTCTGCACCCCCACCCTCCACAGAGAGTAGCAAGCAGATGAAGGTATTTCTGCCAAACAAGTTGCTGGAGTGTCTGCCCCGCACCTCCTCCCTGCCCAAGGAGAGACTGCGCTGGAACACCAACGAGGTCAGCAGCTTGGGGGGGGGTGGCATCGCTGGATTGGGCGTTTGGCAGTGAGCGCGTTTGTCTCCTGGTCAGATAGGGTCTGAGAGCCTTGAAACAGGCAGAGCGCCCCAAACATGTCATTGTCTGACACTGCAGGACCCGAGTCACATTCCAGTGCATGCTACGCCAGCGGATATCAGTTAAAAGTGATGTGTGTATGTGGGTAGATCAACAGAACATTTTATTAGACAGATGTAGCTGAAATCCTTTTTATTTAACTATAAAGACTAATTACACAACTGGTATCCCGTCCAGGATGTGTATAACCCAGCCTGTTCCCTGCAGCCTGTGATGGGCTCCAGATCTCGCTGGGACCCTGACCAAGTTAGCTGGTTAGACTGGGTAGAACGCCTGAATCGTAAATCCTATGGGCAGATGTTGTAAATTTCATACGTCTCTTTTGTCGGTGCAACACTGCAGTACCAAAAAGAATGCAGGGATTCGTTTGGCCCGGCGAGTCTTCGCACATGCGGCGCTGCCGGCACCTCGGAGCCCCAGGGCAGGAGTGCAGCTGCAGGGACTCGCTTTGCAGCGAGCGCGGAGGAAAGGACAAGCGAGCCGATTAATAAAAAACGCGCCGTGCCTGCGAGCATCCTCGGCTGTCATGCAGATCGCAGTTAATGCATCGTGATTGCTGCGGTTCGTTATTTGTTTTGTTCTTTTTTTGAATGCGGTATTTTAATGCGACCTCTTCAGGTGTGTGTTCCGCATTGGCCGGGTGCTGGTAGGATGCAGGAAAATGGCTCAGAAAAGGTCAAATTTAGCGTATTAAAGCTGTTTCTGAGAGCTGCTCTCGTCATGCAGATTTTATTTGTTGGCCGCATGATTTTAGTAATTTTTTTTCTCTCTCTTCGTTTTTCGTTGGTAACATTGAGTCAGAAGTGTCTGAGTCACAGTGATGTTCTCTGAAGCTGGACCAGAAACAGCATAAAGATTCATGTGTTTACTGGCCTTTAAAATCTCTCTCTCACACAGATATATCTAATAGTGCTTCTCAGATGATTAGCTAGTGCCGCGTTTGTGCTTAATTGCATTTAAATGTCAGGACTGGCTGGTTGCATTTGAGTTTGATTGTGACGGGAGGTATGGGGTCGGTCGGGGGAGGGTCGGGGGAGATATATGTGGGAGGAGCTTAGGGTAAAGGGGCGGGACAGAGGTGGATGAAGAAGCCGGCGGAGACAGTGAACCTGTGTGCCTTTGCAGGAAATCGCATCCTACCTGATCTCATTCGACAGACATGAAGAGTGGCTCTCCTGCACCCTGAAGACCAGGTATCGCTCCCCCTCTCTGCCACCACTCCTTCAGATCCATAGTGTTCCTTCGGGCCATAGCGTCGAAACAACATTGAAAATAATGAATTACATTTGAATTTTTTCCCTCCTAATTCACTTTTTAAATAGCTCTTTTAATTTTTAATTCTGTTTCGAGTGATTGTGAAATGCTGTCAACCCTAATATCTCTGACGGAGATGGTGACGCCAAGCTCATCAGCTCTGATATCTGCCTCCCCCCCACCCCCCAGGCCCCTCAATGGCTCCATCATACTCTACAACAGGAAGAAAGTGAAGTACAGGAAAGATGGTTACTGTTGGAAAAAGAGGAAAGACGGGAAGACGACAAGAGAGGATCACATGAAACTAAAAGTGCAGGGCATGGAGGTGAGCTCCCCCTGCTGTATGGAAGAGAAATGACAGTCTGTCCGTTTTGCTGGTGAGATTCCTTTTGGTGTGTGACTTTGTTCTCCGTTGCCCATGCAGTGTCTGTATGGCTGCTACGTCCATTCCTCCATCGTCCCAACATTCCACAGGAGGTGCTACTGGCTACTGCAGGTAGGGACATCCGTTGCTTTGTTTTGGCTTGGGTGCGTGCGTGGCTTTGATCGTTGTACGGCCAAGCTGAGAGGGTGCTTGCCTGCCCCGCAGAACCCGGACATCGTGCTAGTACACTACCTGAACGTGCCGTCCCTGGAGGACTGCGGCAAGGTGAGCCGGCCGCTCCTGTGCGCTGTGGCCGAGCGCCGCGACAGCCTGCGCTGGAGCCGCGAGGAGCTGCTGTCCCAGCTGAAGCCCATGTGTGAGTGCCGGCCTGTGAGTGTCACTGTGCCTGTGTCTCTCTGTGTCATCATGTCTGTCACTGTCTGTCACTGTGCCTGTGTCTTACTCTGTGTCATCATGTCTGTCTCTGTCTGTCACTGTGCCTGTGTGTCTCTCTGTGTCATCATGTCTGTCTCTGTGCCTGTGTCTCTCTGTGTCATCGTGTCTGTCACTGTCTGTCACTGTGCCTGTGTCCTACTCTGTGTCATCATGTCTGTCTGTCTCTGTCTGTCACTGTGCCTGTGTGTCATCGTGTCTGTCACTGTCTGTCACTGTGCCTGTGTCTTACTCTGTGTCATCGTGTCTGTCTCTGTGCCTGTGTCTCTCTGTGTCATTGTGTCTGTCACTGTGCCTGTGTGTCTCTCTGTGTCATTGTGTCTGTCACTGTCTGTCACTGTGCCTGTGTGTCTCTCTGTGTCATTGTGTCTGTCACTGTGCCTGTGTCTTACTCTGTGTCATCATGTCTGTCTCTGTGCCTGTGTCTGTCTGTGTCATCGTGTCTGTCACTGTGCCTGTGTGTCTCTCTGTGTCATCGTGTCTGTCACTGTGCCTGTGTGTCACTCTGTGTCATCGTGTCTGTCACTGTCTGTCACTGTGCCTGTGTGTCACTCTGTGTCATCGTGTCTGTCACTGTCACTGTGCCTGTGTGTCATCGTGTCTGTCACTGTGCCTATGTGTTTCTCTGTGTCATCGTGTCTGTCACTGTCTGTCACTGTGCCAATGTCTCACTCTGTGTCATTGTGTCTGTCACTGTCTGTCACTGTGCCTGTGTCTTACTCTGTGTCATCATGTCTGTCACTGTGCCTGTGTGTCTCTCTGTGTCATCGTGTCTGTCACTGTGCCTGTGTCTCACTCTGTGTCATCGTGTCTGTCATTGTCTGTCACTGTGCCTGTGTCTCACTCTGTGTCATCGTGTCTGTCATTGTCTGTCACTGTGCCCATGTGTCTCTCTGTCCCTATGTGTCACAGTCACTCTGTGTCCCTGTGTGTCACTGTCCCTATGTGTCATCGCTGTTACTGTCCCTATGTGTCACTGTCCCTTTGTGTCGCAGTCACTCTGTGTCCCTATGTGTCACCATTCCTCTGTTACTGTCCCTATGTGTCACAGTCCCTATTTGTCATGGTCACTCTGTGTCACTGTCCGTCACTATCCCTGTGTGTCACTGTCCGTCACTATCCCTGTGTGTCACCGTCCTTGTGTCACTGTCCCTGCATGTCACTGTAATTGTGTGTCATTATACCAACGTGTCACTGTCCCTGTGTGTCACTGTCACTGTCCCTTAGTATGTGTTTGTGGGTGTCAGTTTCACCATATCTGTCATTGACAGCATCCATGTGTGTTCCTGTCACTGTGTCTGCCACTGTCATTGTGGGTCTGTCCCTGTCCCTGTCTCAATGTGCTGTGTATGTTCGGTTTTGTTATTACAGAGGATCCTCGATTCACCTGAGTGTGTCTCCAGAATGCAGCTCGTATTTCAGATCACATCACATATTTTAGACAGTTTTTCCTCATTGAAAAAATAAATAAAATCAGGGTGACTGTGCAGTTCATGTCATTTTTATTTGTATTTCACAATCTAATGAAAAGTGTTTTATGTAGTAGTTTATAATTTGCACTGAGCTCTATGAAGAGCGAAGCTACTGAGCGATTCACAGATAAATGACAGACTTGTACCTTTATTTGCGTACGTAAATATGTATGTATGTACAACCCCAAATTAGAAAAAGTTGGGACAGTATGGAAAACGCAAATAAAAAAAGAAAGTAGTGATTTCTAGATTTACTTTGACTTGTATTACACTGAAAATTATACCACAGCACATTATATAATGTGTTCCTCATGAATTTTATTGTCTTTTACAAAGTAATCTGGGATGGACCATCACACAGTGGAAACATGTACTGTGGTCAGATGAATCAGTATTTCAGGTATTTTTTGGGAGA